>JAVSBS010014704.1:21463-35748 GCA_033124195.1 Coracias cyanogaster | reverse complement strand
GCCCCCAGCACAAGAAGGATGTGGACATATTGGAGCATGTCCAGAGGAGGGCCACCAAAATGATCAGGGGAATGGAGTATCTCTCATATGAAGACAGGCTGAGAGGGTTGGGGTTGTTCAGCCTGGAGAAGAGAAGGCTCTGGGGAGACCTTATAGTGACCTTCCAGTACCTGAAGAGGGCCTACAGGAAGGCAGGGGAAGGTCTATTTAAAAGGGTTTGTAGAGATGGGACAAGAAGTAATGGTTTTAAGCTAGATTTAGGCTGGATATTAGAAGAAAGTTCTTTAACACGAGGGTGATAGATCACTGTAATGGGCTGCCGAGAGAAGTCGTGGAGGCCCCATCCCTGGAGTCATTCACAGCCAGGCTTGATGTCGCTCTGAGCAACCTGACCTAAGTAGAGATGTTCCTACTCGAGTAGGGAGGTTGGACCAGATGACCTCTTGAGGTCCCTTCCAGCCTAGAACATTCTATGATCTTCTCATTTGTTTAGACTTTCAAAAACATGTCATGGTCCGTTCAGAAGGCTTTCTACCATGTCAGAAAAACTTAGACATTTATTAGAGTTTTTAAGCCTGATTTCAAAGTAATCAACAAATTAAACAACAATTTGAACTTCTATAATGATAGATATCACTGAAGATCTAAGCAGCAACTGCATCCTATGGTAACTCATGAAAACTGGTATGAGCTGGATAGAAAACAGCACTTGTTGGGATCCAGCTTCAATTAAGCAATCCCAAGTCTGCCATCTTCATAAATGCACAAAATTTGCTTTCTTGAAAAAAAAAAAAACAAATATACAACCAAACATTAAAAAAAAAACCCCACACTTTCCACTCTAAGAATGTAACAATTACATTTCTAATATTAATAATCACACTAAATAATCCTGATAAAAATTTAGAGTAAACATGAGTTAAAACAAAACCCTATAAAGTTTATCTTATTCAAAAGAGATAGAGGTGTCAAAGTTTGTATAAAGTAACAACCTCACAATGGCTGTCAATCGTACACTGGAAAGCACTTACACTTTATAGTGACAGGTTGATTGTATAAATTAAAGATCAGGAAAGAGAATTAGGACCTGTGTTCAACTGCTTTATGCCTACTAGGAGAAAAAGTATTTGCCTCAAGGCACAGAAAACATCTGACCCAGAAATAAAGTGGCCTTCTTTGCCAGGACATATCTTTCCTATCGTAGCCTTATTTTTTGATGGTATAAATTTATCAACATAGGCTGGAGTGGCTGAACCAGCTGTAAAAGAGCAAAATCCACAATACCCTCCAGTACCTAGTAAATGCTGATGCAGTCCTGACCATTGCAGTTCAATGTCATGCCTGGATGTTCAGCTGTAGGCACACTGCTGAAGTCACTGCTTAATAAAGTTGCTCTGCATATTGATTTACAAAATACAAATGTATGACTTATCACAGGAGGCTGTTTCATTTTCTAATGCACAGAACAGGCTTCCTCATGATGATGTTTAAAGTGATTGCCCTACTACTCTGCAGAATATGTCCATAAAGAATCAACTCCACAAACAAATATGTAAAATTGAAAGCTTAAGAAAGTTATGAGGCAAGGTATCAATCATACCTGTATTTAAGCCTCTCCAAGTGATGAAACACTAACCCCCAAAGAGCTGGATTGCTCCTTTGGACAATATCTAGTGTAAGCTGCACAGAAATTGCTAATAATCACTAAAGAAAAGGAGACCTTCTTGAGAAAAGATTTTCAGATACAACATTTCTACTTTTTTTGTTTCTCTTCTACTTTTTTAGTTTCTCTTCTAAAGAAGGAAAGGCAAATTGAAAAACTGTGATGCACTCCTAGCAATTTATGTACCTTAAGAGGCTAATTATTATGTTTCATTCCAAATGAAACACTTTCCATTAATCAAATTGAGGAGTTAGCAGGGTCATATCCAATCCTATAATCCGTGGCATGAAATTTCTAGCATTCAAATGCCAACTAGAAGCAATGAATCTTGGAAAGACATTAAGGCTACAGACCATGTTGATGACACCCTAATGGTAGGGTGTCATTTCTTTTCTTGAAGAAAAGAAATTTCATTTTCTTCATTTCTTTTAATAAAGAAAACTATCAGAGTAACAGTTGTTCTTGGAAATATTTTCAACGCTTTACTATCACACATATTTCTAACATACTGAGCTTCTACCAATTATCTCAAGTGTTTATTCTAACAAGATGACAACAGGGAAATGTATGTTTGAAATAAAGATGGTGCAGGTTTGAATGGCAGACATGTTCCTGTCATGTAAACTTGTAACTTGAATGTTGCTCATTAATTCCCATGGCTGATGGAAAAACATTAAATAATGTGTAACATTGAATGTAAAATAATAAAAACAAACAACAACAAAAACCCAGGCAAGTTCTCAGACCAATAGGTACCCAGATCATGACCCTTTCAGGAACACCTGGTAGGAAAAAAAGATCTGTGTAATCTCTTCTCAAAAATCTGTGAGGGCACTGACACAGAAAGTGGCACAGAGGCATAATTCTGTGTTCCATGTAGGTGCTAGCATTTCAGAATTGATACATTATTATATATTCTGGCCTGAAAGGTCAATGACCAAGACCCTGAGAGCAGGCAAAGGAATCTAGTGAATGTTTACAGTTGCCTTTTTATTAAGTTATAATGAGATAAACTAGACAGGTGGCAACAGTTGGAGAGGCTGTGGGTCGATCAGTGGTTTCTTGAATACCAGCCAAACTATTACGTTCCTTGAAGCCAGTAACAGATTGTGCCCAAAAGGCAACCCTGACTGCCTTCAAAATAACAAAGGTCCCAGCTGACTTCAGCTACTACTCAGTGACCATAAAGACATAGATGAGTGTGATATATGGTCACTCATATTTGCCTGAATGATTTTTACATTTCATTTTATGTGCTTAGCTTTAATATCTGGAAGAAAGTGTAATGAGTAATCAATCTAGGAACAAAAGGACAAGATGTGTCATATTGCATTAGAAAGGTGAGGCAAGGTCTCCATGCTAATGATTTCTACTGAATATATGCTAGTTATATGGAAAAAGCAAGCAGACCCAGGACAGACACCAGTCTTACAGATGGACAGTAGTCTATCTGCCAGAGGAGGTAACAGGGAAGCTGAACATTGATGAGATGCATGATATTGTAAATTTTTTCAAGAAAGACTCAATCATAAAAAGTACAACTTCATGGTTAAACTCACAGTTCAATATTGAAACAAGATTTTACTCTGAATGTTAAATAGCTAATATTTACTTTTCAATTCTATAAGGCACAATTTACAAGGAGCCTTGGAGGTCCTCAGTGTGACTTCAAATACGAGGTACAGAGCTGTGAGCGTTACTTTGACACCATAAACTATCTGCCATCACAAGGGCATTTCCTTGATTTCTGCACCTTCTATGAGATGGGAAGGGATCTTATAAATCTCAGAAAATATTTTTTCAAATATGAACAAAAATAGACTAGGAACAGTCCTTGTACCTTGCTTGAGTCTCAGTACTAAGTACTGCTCTGCAGCAATAAATGAAACAGAAAACCTAATTCAGCCAAATAGTCATTGTCCTCTGTGTCTCTCCACCTTTATAGCCTAACAGATAATCTATAGATTATAGAAGAACACTTGGTTTAAAAACAAAACTCAGATTTTGCATGTTTCTTACAGGTTGATTAAAATAAGTCAGACAAAGCATAATTTCTTATCATTGTTTTTAATAACAGATAACAGGTAGGTGAGAAAGTAATTCAGTTCTCACATCTACTTTCTTTTTTTAAAGCCTGTCATTTCTAATAAAAAGCCCATCACATTAAGTCCTTCTGTACAGAAATGATATGCTAATCCTAGGAACTATTTGTACCTAGGAGACTCGCAGTTTTAGCAAGCTCAGCCTAACTGCACCTGCTTCCCAACAGAACAGTGGCCAGGTACTTTAAGCACTTTGAAGGTAAGTTGCTGTCAAAACCCAGACTACCAGATTGAAAGTATACCTAAAAATTGCTTAATAGGCCTAAACAAGTAATTTGAGTTACTTAATTTCCTGTGAGTTTTGATTACAGATATCTCTTTAGTATTCTTCTTATATTAAAAAAATAGCATAATCTGTCACAGCATAATTCTAAAATATTTGCTCAAAAGCTTTCTCCAGCTCCTCGTGCAAATCCATAATAAAACTGCCTACCATATGTGACAAAAAGACAAGAATAAAATCACAAAGCACCTTAGTAAATTTTCTTAATATTTTAAAGTGAAAATAAGTAGACTGTAGAAATCACCACCATTATCAAATGTTTTAACACTGGCTAATTAGAAACTTAGATGCACTAATTTTGAAAAATTCAAACATATAGCTACAAGGCAACTCTACCAGCTTTTTTAGCCTGAAGACTTCAGCAATTAGAAATAGTGTCAAAGAGAAGCTACTAACAGCAGACTACTGATTTGCCTTATAAAAAGGAAGGCCTGAAGATCAATTTAAACAGAAAAAAACTTACTGTTAAATACTAGTTTAAGGAATCGTGTATCTTAAGAAGTATTCTGAGATCAGCTGTTAATGAATTTTGAATTTAAAAGAAATCATAAAATTAGATAATTGCTGCACTTACCACTTTTCCATCTGTAGATACAAGGGTAAGAAATTCCTACTTTACCCAGAGCAAAATATATATTTATATAATTGGTTTCTGTGTTAGAATCGAACAATTATTCTTAGGGATGAGGATTTAGGATACTTATTAAATTGTGGTGGATGGTACAGAATTCTTTTCTGCAAAAGAGAAAAATCTGCAGGTTTTCTTAAAGGACGGCAATTTCCAAACCTAACCATTTCAGGAGGAGGACTGTTGGGGCACGGAGCCATTCACCTCTAGTCCAACACTACTGCTACCCCAATGTGTACTGACCACATACAAGAAAATACCAGCAAGCCAAGGAGTTTGTGTTGCGTAACAGAGGTGAATGACAAAGTGGAAAAAGTGACTTTACTACTGAAAGCTATTTTACCGCAATTAGGATAATAAAGTGAGAATTTATTATCCTCCATGAAAAGATGCCAGGCTCAACAGGCTTCCCCAGGGAACTGGGCTGAAAGGCCTCAGGCCATTATTCACATCAGCCAACCCCAGGCTGTGCACCCCAGCACCCTGGGTTGCCATACGTCCAAGTGGATGAGAAGGAAACAAGGTGAGTTTTTGTCTGAAACAGCCTTCTGTAGTATTTTAGGGGTGTCTAGGAAAGAAAAAAGGCTTCAGCAGAGGGACAACTAATTTTTAGCCTACCTTTCCAAGGAAACAGGGGCTACCAAATCACTCTGCTTGTTACTACTGTGTGAACTAACAAACAAGTTTTAAGCCTCTTCAGTAACTTCTAGATTTGACATAGACACAGAAATGTTTGGGGCCAGTATAGGAGACCTATCCGAATGACTGCTCTTTGTGCCTCCTGCTCTTGTCCTCTGCCAAGTTGCAGTAAGTGTAAGCACAGTGGCATTAGCACACACCAGTGAGCCCACCGGTAAAGCACCAGCATATACCCTTCCTCGGCCAGCAAAGCCATGGAACTCATGCTGCAGTAGACACAGGGCAATAGAAACCATGCAACACCGACAGCCACCAGAAACTCATCTCTATTACTTCTGTAACTCAAGCAGTTGTGGGTTTGAGATTTTTTTTTTTTTTTTTTTTTTGGGGGGTTTCCCATCTTCCCACTTTCCAACAAAAAAAAGATTTGGAGGAAAATTATTTTCTGTCTGGGTAACGAGTGAGCCTTAATCTTTCTGGTGCCATCTGACTGCATTTCTTCCCAAATTTGTAGTTCCTTATGACTCCATGTGGATGTGAAAAGAACTCAACATCAAAGAAAATTAAAAGGGAAAAGTTCTATCAGCTACAGACTGGCTTGCTCTATAAAAAGATCTCATTAAGTTTAATGATATATTGAATCTGATTCAAAAGTTATCACGAATAGATCAAGCCTCACACCACCTCAAAGACATAACAAGCTTTCTCTCAGTACAAAACTGAAGGAGTTGACAGGAAAGAGGAAAAGTTACTGACAGGAAGGAAAAGAACCAACTCTTAGCACTAGGATGAAGCCTAGCATCTCTTGGCTCTCAATGTGGCTCTTTCATCATTTCCTAAATTCTATCCTCAAAAAACAGCACTCAAACACAATTCAATTTGGTTTTTATGAAGAGAGACAGCATGGCTCTGTTTTCACAAAAAGACAGTTTCCTATCATCCATGGGGTTTCAATGGTCCTTGGACACTTGGACATCAACAGAGCTGTAATAATTCTGATTTAAAAAACAAAGGACACAACTCAAAAAGGAGAAAACTGTATCAAAAATAACTGGATTATTTTCTCTATATAAGAGGGGAGCAGATATGCTCCATGGTCAAGAATAATGAGACCCAAGCTTTCTATTGTCTGAACATAAAATTCTTAATAATTTTAATAAAATTACAAAGAGAAGAATGAGTTAGAAAAGCCAGTCTCATGAAAGTTAGAAGATTTGATGATAAAGATAAAACACCAAAGGGGTGATCCACATATGCCTGTACTTTCCCAAAATGGGTACTGCTTTTACACACTAAGTAGTGGGGAATAAACTTGTGATATGTTAATTTGTTAGGGCTAGAAAGTCCTTTTATTGAACAAAATGAAGAGTCCCTTTGACACTTAAAACCAAACATGTTTTATGAAACAAGTTGCTTCAACGTGAAAATACCTGTGATGCAAGAGTACACACACACACAAAACTAAATGTTAACATGATTTCATGATACATTAAGAAAAATGCAGATTAAGTTATATCGGCATAGTATCCTATCAAAGCTTTTCATGTGGTGTTGCATATACATAGTAATGAACATTTAAGTTAGTGAGGTTTAAGTCAAAATGGACGTTAAACAGTAGCTTTTTGGAACTGTTCTCTCAAAGGAGCCTCACAAGAGCAACTCCACTTCTTTACTGATTTTAACCAAGACATAACTTCTAAGGACAGCTTGAATTTTGTTCATTTTCTACAATGCAAACAACTTCCTAGAGTAAACTTGTGTGTGATGGCTATTAAGAGACAAACCTAACAAATTAACTCAGCAAATAGTTACATGAAAGTAACAGAATGACAACAGAAATTCAGTCTGTCCTCAGGTAAGTTCCCTGGTAAAAGTCGTCTAAATTGTCCAAAGACAAGAGAAGCCATACTGCATTCAGAGAGGTTTGGAGATGACATTCTGGAGTGACATCAGAGGGGAACATAAACAAATAATGACAGAATATAAAGTAGGAGGAATGTAAACTATTAAAAAATTACTCTGGCTATGAGCACTTCCTCTTCTTTATTATGTCCTGTATACATGGTAAAACTACCAGATACAGTCTTCCATGCTTTATAACAAACCTCTTAACTGTGATATCTAAGCTTGAAATTCATAACTATTTGTAAACATTCAGAGATGGATCCTAGAGAGGTTTCATAAACTTACAGCTAGCTACAGTTACATAGTGATAACAGTATCAGTATAGTTACATAATGATTAGTAACAATCACCATTAGGTCTAGTTGAAGAGTTCTCTGGAGTAAAAGATGAACATTTCTCAAAGTACTTCATTTCCTTCTGTCACAAAAAATAAGCCACTTGCAACTTTTGAAGTGCCTTATATGCTTTTTTAGATAACATTTTAACTATCATTTCAGACTCTGTTCAATATTGCAAAAAAATATATCAAATGAACAGTGGTTCGGTAAAAATGAAAAACCAATACTTACAGTAGAAAGTATGTAATAGGTACAGTGACATACTGGTACAAACTGTGACAATTCCCATAACTTAAGAGCACTAGTAGCCTAGCTATGCCCTGTATAAAAATGGATGTTGAATATTTATTGAAAAAATAATTGACTCATGATTCTCAGAATCTGCTTAAAGCTGTTACGGGCAACTGAATTTCCATGCGCAAATGGAGCAGTTGGGTAACTCATAGCATGCTGAAGGTAGTCTCACAAGTAGACAATTACTCTGTGTGTAACAGTTCTGAGAGTAGATGCTTGTGTACATTTCTTTTAACAGTGAAAACTGCTTGGTTACTGCAAAAGCTATGCTAGCACTAGAAACAAACCTGCTTAGAATCTGAATGTCAATCTAAACTCCTGGTAAGACTTTTCCTCACTAAGAAGAGCAGCCAATATTTACAAAACGTTTATTTTATGCTGCCAGTCTACTGCTATCCCCTCCCTTTTTCTGAGTGCCTTTTCCTGCAACCCACAGTCCGTTGATGTGTTACTCCCACACTCAATATGTTTGTACTACTGCTACTTTTTCACATCAAGCCAGAACAGCAATTATTTTTTCATATTTCATTTCCTCAGTTTTCCATGCTTTATTTCACATTCTACCTTCTATATGATGGACCTCCTGTGAACCCTTTTCCAGTTATTTTTTAGCACTTCCTATATATAGTGATGATGAAGTAATCTTCTGAAACTGCTTTCCCTATCAGTAAGCGGCCTGTATTAACACATTCTCCACTTAAGATCAACTATGAAATATAGTTGTAACACTGAAAGCACCTGGCAGTGCTAACAATCAAAGTCTTTAAAACAGGACAAATATACAGATGTTGATGTCTTTGAAATATATTCAGTCAAAATAAAATTTTCTGGTCAAAAAAAAAAAAAATTCCAGTTGGAAGTCAGTAGACTCCTTATTTCAAAATTTCACTTGCAAATTCCTTCACTAACTTCCACAGTTGTTTAGTTCATTAAAGAACTAAACATTAATGAGTTGTTTACTAATGACTCCGACATAACAAAAGAAAGCACCATAATTTGTTGCTTTTTCTTAAACGTAGCCTCCACAAACTTAAGGCTTCAGTAAACATTGCCAAGTAATACAAGATAGTAATATATGCTATCTGTATAATATATTGTATCTATACTAAATAGAATAGATAGTAATACAAGGCGCTGAAGCACAGAATGCTTTTGTTGCTTTCCTGCAAAGTCCATGCCTAGCTCCAGTACAGCATTAGCACACTACATTTAGAGGCCTGGAGAACTTCTGCAGCATGACAAAAATATACTCCTCAGATACTCAGCTTTGGCATTAAATACCTAAGATTTTTCCTATATTAGTGCATTTTTTCAAGCTGTTTCACAACATCTTTTGTCTCTTATGATAAAGTAATAAATATGATAGTTCACAAAAAATAGCTCATGCCCTAAAACAAGTGCTTTAGTCAAAGCTTTTATGACAAAAATATGGCATAATGTAATCTATTTTCCATTTTGTGCAGAAAACTTGCGGTTTGACTCTGTTCACACAAACATTTAGTTTTTGCTAAATGTTTTACATAGTTTTTACTACATCTGCTTATATCAGTTGTTCAAGACTATTTTACTAACAGCGTAAAACTCATTGGATTAAAGCAGTTAAAATTAGTAAAGAATGTTAACCAGTGAGTGCATAACCAGATACTCAGTTCCAATGTGGGAAACACTAATAAACATGCAATGGCACCATAACAGTGAAACTCTTCTAAGCGGCAAAAATTTCCCAAGCCACCTAGAAATACGTGTTAGTGCAATCCTATTTTGTAACGGTGCTATTTTGCTGGCTGTGCATGTAACATACCAGTTATACACATACACAGTTCAGAAATCACCTCTTGAGTTAAAAACATAACATAGACTAAGACAAGCAGTAAAAACAAAACCCTTCTGAAATCAAGGACAAATCTCCAACTGATTTTAATGATGCTAGTACTTTATCCTAGAGGTGTTGTCTTTGTACTTACATGTTTAATTGTTATTTCAAAATATATTCAATTAATCTATTTCTTTCACTTTGGACAATCACATCAGGCGATTGACCAATTACTTCAGTTACTGGCCAAGTTTCTCACTCACTAACAAGCTGCACTCTTTACTTACAACTCAGTACGTTATGCTATTTATTATATTTCAAAAAGTGTTTCTCATTATTTTTTCTAAAGATTATGTATTAAAACTACTTCTATTGGCCTCAAGTTTTGCCAATTTGCATTTTGACACCAAAGTTGTCTTTCTCCACTAAATAATGTCTTGATGTAAACTGCGCAGGGAAAACAGCCTTGCACTGGGGCTCTCAGAGCACCTTTGGTTTTGCTTCAGATGAGTTAGAAAAGCTACAGCTGGGACTCCTAAGACTGAAGAGAACAGCAGCAGCTTATACACAAAAGCCAAGCTTTGGCTTTGACAGGGAACAGAGAACCTTCTGGGAGAAAAGAAGCACATGCAGTTAGACTGATGTGCCAAGCTAGTGACAAGTAAAATTGAGTTTCCAACAGTAGAATGTTCATGTTTGATATTTGGAGGAGCTAAGCATTTGCAAATTCCAATATCTGGCATCCTTCAAAGCAGCAAAAAGATGATGCTTTACATCATATTTTGCTTAAAGAAAGAAGAGTACACACCTACTTTCACACCTGCATGCTGCAATTTTCTGATGGAGAAGGTCAGCTTGTAACTAGGGGAATGGCTATGCAGCATATGCAAACCAGCTCCACTTGGCCTCTGAGTGAAGCAAAAGTATTAGTAAAATATTGAGCCAGAACTGACTGCATCATACACAAATAACGCAGCCTGTTTCTCTAAAGCGTCGCTGGTGGAGCCTGCACACTGTATCAGAAGACTAATCTCAAAATTAGCAGCTGAGCACCAGGCAAGTCTGCAAAAAAATGAAATGCTGAAGCACTTTTCACCATCAGTATTATAAAGTGGACTGTGAATAATTGAGAGCTCTTGATGTAAATTACATATTCAGATCGGTCAGGGAATCACTTTCTATGGAGATGTGATAATTATTAAACTGAATTCAGGTTTAGAAATGTGAGCCAAGTGTTTCTTGGTTTATCAAATTTTTGGATACTATTAGTTAGAAGATACAGGTTTCATTTGTAAAAAGTAACACTAAAGTTCTGACTACTTGTGAAAGCAATGAGGAGGAAGTAAATACAGAGAACAGTGTCTGCAGTGTGTGCACCTGACAAACAGCACACTAAGTCACTAGTAAGAAACAAAATCTACACACACTTGCTTAATCTTATTCTGAAATGATATGATATTATGCAATACTGTCTCTGCTCTTCCATTGGTCTTCCTGAAGGAGTGAATAAGTGTGTGCAGTCTGTAGGAACTAAAAAATCCTTTTGTAGCTGGTTTGCATTATGAGCTCTAAAATATGCTCTTTCTTGTTGATCTGTATTTCAATGTCATTTCACAAGATTATATTTGTCTTTGCTTACACATTGAAAAAAAATTTAAATGTTCACATAAATAATGTTAGGCTTTTAAAGGGCATTAGAAATTTGGTGTAAATTAAGACTGTATGAATTTCCTCTTAAAAGAATAATGGCCATACCTGCATTAAACAGGAATCTGTAAACTAAATGAAAATGAATGATTTATCTGAAAAACAAATGTCCATTATTTATAGAGACTTAAGGAGACCAATTTAACACATCTGAAATCACAGTCACTTTAAAACCTAAATGAGATTCCTTGCAACATAAGGACTATTTATTTCCTGTATACCATAATTCATTAATTAAGTTATACATAAGATTAAAATAAGAGTCTTAAAAGGCCCATTCCACTTATTTTGTGAGATTCTACTAACAATGAACTTGTTACAAAATAGGAAGTTTTTTAACTTAAAAAAAGAACATATGAGTGCAAGGGAAAGTTTAGACTTGATGTTAATGCAAGAAATTAATAAGGAAAAATGAAGATTTAAGTTAATACAGAATTGGGAGTAAATAGAAGAATTTTCTCCAATTACTTCTATTTATTCAACTGAAATGACAGAATCACAGAATGGTTGAGGTTGGAAGGAACCTCTGGAAATGATCTAGTGACCAGGGTTGGAGACTCTTGAGCAAACTACTCCTGTGTCCAACCACCCTCACAGCAAGAAAAATTTTTACGTTTACATGGAACATCCTGGTATTTCAGTTTATGCCCATTGCCTCTAATCCTGCCACTGGGTATCACTGGGAGGAGTTTGGGTCCATCTTCTTCCCTCCCTATCAAAACAGATGAGATTGGCTCAAGCCTTTCCCTGTCCAGGATGAACAACCCCAGCTCTCTCAGTTTCTTCTTGTATGTCAGACACTCCAGTCCCTTCACCATCCCTGTTGCCGTTTGCTGGACTCAGTCCAGTATGTTCATACTGGACACCACTCTACACCTTTCAGATTTTATTTGGTCACCTTAGTACTCAAATCAGGGCAAAAAAATGAATAGGAATGTGATGTTAATTAAGAAAACCTAACATTTCAGTAATAACTACAGATAGTTTTCATAGCTTTTGCTCTGTGCTGCTTGCCTTCCTCTCTACTATATAAGCAAAATGAAACAAGTATACCAATCAATAAAATACTATTAAGTGTAAAGTTAAAATAAATTTAACATGTACTCTCCAGAATAAGAGGCAAGTACTGATCCAAGTCAGTCTAGACACATCTTCTGTCACTATCATGTGAAATGCCATTTATCATGTGAAATGCAAGATCACAATTTTTTAATTGTAACTTTTACAACTTTAGGACAGGCTTTTTGAAAGGTAATGATAGATGAAAGTGATATTTACCCAGCCTCAAAATATAACCTTTCCTTCCAGCCACTGTGAAAAAGTGAGCGGAGCTTCCACCTCAAAGAATCCAGCAAACACAACAGTGAGCATTATCCAAAATAAATTAAGGTGTCTTATTTCCTTTATTGACTCATCAGTTTATAGAGTAACATACTACCCAATATTAATACACATGTCAGAAATTAACAGCTGCTGATATTAAAAAAAAAACCCACACATTTCTATGTTTTAAAAAAAAAGCATCTTTCTATAATATCCATGAGATACACGATAAAAAGTTTTCTGGAAAGAACAACAACAAAAATGAACCATAACTAAAGGACTAGGGAAAAACTGTATCATCTGTTGACTGCTGAGCTCTACATTTTCCATTCTCATCAGAATTAACACCACCAGCCAGTCTCGGTTTACTGTAAATGACACGCCCTGTGACTTGCAAGCTGCAGTCTGAGGCTGCTATTTCTATTGCCAAATCTGTCCATTATGTTTTGGTTTAGACACGACAAAATCCTAAAAAAAGTCATAGCTGCAGGCTGAATGATAAATAGTTTTAGAAATACAACTTCATTTCCAAGTATCAAGAAAACACATCGAAATCCAAGTTTGCCTAACTCAATAAAAGACTTCATAATCTGTGAATATCTTATTCTCCTTATTTAAATCACAACCATAATGTAATAGGAGTTTTATATGCAAAATCTCTATTTATGAAGACTCATGTATGCTTCAGAAAGTAGTGATGCTATACTAGATTTGATTGGGGAGATTTGAAAGAGGTCTTTAAAAGATGACTTACAGAGGGAAAAACAACAAAAAAAAAAAATCAGAAAAACCAAACCAAGCCAAAAAACCTCACCTCCTGCTATGTGTTTCTCTTATTTGTCTTTATCAGAATTGTTCAGCCTAGAGCCTTGGGAACAAAACTCCAGGTTGATGCAAAGACAGACCCACCCATCAGCAAAGGAAGAGTTGCTATGTGAACTATTACAGGAGCCTGACCCCAAGAAATTCATGGGCCCTGACACTATCCACCCAAGTGTGTTTTGAGAGCTGGCTGACATAACTGTGAGGCTTCTCTCCTTAATCTTTGAGAAGTTGTGGAGATCAGAGAATGTCCCAGAAGACTGGAAAAAGGCCAGAGTCACCCCCATCAACATGAAGGGCTTAAAAGGAGGATCCAGGAGATTATCAGTCCACCAGCAACCATGCAGGAAGATCTGGATAGGCTGGAGGAGTGGAATAACAAGAACCTTGTGAAGTTCAGCAAGGACAAGTGTACGGTCTTGCACCTTGGAAAACATAATCCACGAGGGCAGCACAGGCTGGGATGTACCTGGCTGGGGAGCAGCTCTGTTGAAAGGGACTTGTGGGTCCTGGTGGACAACAAGCTCCATATGAGTGAACAGTATGCTGCAGTCACTACCCCATTCTCCTCAGCACTTCTCAGGCCACACCTGGAATACTGTATTCAGTCTTGGTCCCTGCTGTACAAAAGAAATGACAACAGGCTGGTGAGTGTCCAGAGAAGGGCCACAAACATGATCAAAGGACTAGGAAGTTGTCATATGAGGAAAGGTTGAAGGTATTGGGTTTGACCAGCCTTGAGAAAAGAAGGCCTAGGGGAGAACCTAT
>JAVSBS010014704.1:7408-17642 GCA_033124195.1 Coracias cyanogaster | reverse complement strand
ATCTCTGAAGACTTTCAAGACCCATCTGGATGCGCTCCTGTGTAACCCACACTGTTCCTGTGTAACCTGCTCTGGCAGGGGGGTTGGACGTGATGATCTCCAGAGGTCCCTTCCAACCCCTAACATTCTATGATTCTATGATCACTGAAATGATGCTCATATTCTTAATGTGATCTAGAATCTTAATAAACTTTGCTTAAGGATCAAAGGAAACTGTCTTAGAAAGTCCACTCGCCAATGTCCTCAAAATAAGGATGTTCTTTTCTCGTTTAATAATAAACAGGCGGTATCTTCCTAAACAGAAGAATAGACATGGCCACTGTTTTAAAACATATAAATCTGTTTTATAGATGTGGATTTGTATTTACAACTAATTATCCTTTCATATTAGTAGTTCTTTTTTTCTTGGTTTATAAAAATAATTTTGTAGAGCATAGAGTCTTTAGCATGTGTGCATCACTCCAATTAAATAAAATTTTCAGTATGCATGATCAATCACATAGTTGTTATACCATCTCACACAGCGAATCTATGACCTAGTTCTAGAAATGGATTATCCTCAGGTTTAAAAGCACCATCTGCTCTTAATGATGCCACCAGCAAAACTGCTGCAAAAGAAAAAAAAAAAAAAAAATCAAAAACCTAAATGATGGTAAAATCCAAAGCCGAGAAGAAATTTTCAAGTCATGACTACTGTTACAGAGAGCACAATACAAATGTCAGCTAGCTTTTAACTAAAGGTGATCAGGTTCAAATAAGTCTTACCCCCTCCTTGGCCTCCACATTGTGCAATGAACAATGAATTAATAAGATTGTTGCAAGAAAAGGCAACATGGGGTCAAGTTAAGGAGAATAAGCAGAACATGTATTTTTTCACTACTAAGAGTTCTTAAAAAAATCCAAAATAAGATATAGGTTTCAGACATTCAAGGGAAATAATCCTTTTTTTTCTCTAGCAACACAAAGAAAAGGATTTACTCTTGCTAAATAATCTCCAGAAAGGTAGGTGTACATTGGAAGAGTAAACAATTTTTTCAGATTATCAAATTAAAGCCCCTTTAAGGCCCTCAAAACAAAAATTTTGTCAGAAAGTCTTTGTTCCAAAAATCAAAGGAAAGGAAGTCTTTCTTTGTGATCTACACAAAAACTGACAGCTTGAACTTTCTGGATTTAGTAATCCATTATGATCGTAAACTTTCAAAATGAAAATAGTTATTTCTTCTTGTTTCAAGTGAAAGGTATCAAGCATTTCCTTTAACATTTTTCAAATTAAACTTAGGCATTAAGTCAGCATTATGTAGAAATATGGAAGTATTTATGCATACCCTGTGACCATAACCAAAAAGTCTTTTGCTGTTATAAAAAAAATCAAATCAAATCAAATCTTTATCTCTGTACAATTAATAAACCTCAGGTCCCTGTGACAAATTATGGAACTCTTATTTATATTTCATTTTACATGCAAGTTTCTTTATCAAATCTTTTTCTCTAAGACCTGTTCAGTCTACTATTTTCATGTGTTTTCCCTCAGTACAACCACCCAAAATATGAAACTGTTTGCAGATGTGCAATTAAAACATTGTTTTTCAAATATATTTAAGAAAATATTAATATACAGAAAATAGCTCAAAGGACAGGTGAAATGTGGTCTGACTACCAAAGAAAACTAGTATATGGTTTCAGCAACTATATTGTTATGCAACAGATACTACTACATAGTTATCTAAAAAAAAAAATGAAATATTCAGGTCCTCTTCTCTATCACTTCATGTTTTTTATTAAGAAGAATAAAATCTTCAACTGTAATGGCAAAATTCCAGCAAATTTTCATTATACTGTCTTTCACAGGATTGTTGATTCCCACCATCATTTGTATGTCTGAAAAGTCAGTTTGCACATATAAGTATTGGATGTTTTCAGGGGAGGAAAGCAGAGTAAGTTAGGAAAAATAAACATTAAAGTGCACAGGAAGAAGCAGTTAGGAAATTGCAGGAATTCTCACCCAGCTCCATCTAAAAACGGTTCTCTTGCTTGGATTAATCCAATCATCTCTCCTGCACACACACTGAATGCCTCTTCACCAGCCTTTCAGGATGCTCTTTCCCCTTTCTACCACTATGTGTATTCTTCAACTTCACCCTCCCATCAACTGTTCTCTCTCCCACCAGCTTTCTCTGCCCTTCTTGCAATAAACCCATCCCCTTTCCTCATCAGAAGAAATATAAGTGATATGACAAAGTCTTAAAGTAACACCACTTGCAGCTCTCCAACTTTTCTTCCAGCAACAGGAAGCCTCTGAAACTGGAGATGGAACCTGCCCAAGAAAGTTAACTTCCTTTTGGCTTTGCAAGTTCTTACACTTTTGCACAGTAGCTTAAATTTGCTACTGCTTAAAAAGAAAGTATGGAGAAGCGGAGCAAATGCCCCCCACCAAATAATATCCTGTTATGGGGAAAAGGGGACTATTCACATCAATTTCATGCTGTATTCATCTTCTGCCTTGTAAATTAAGATGCTGTCACATCTTTTTTTTTTAGACAAAAAAAAAGAAAATAAAAAGCATAGACAACACTTGGATAAAAGTATATTGGTATACTCCAAAATGAAATAATTGCATACTTCTGCAACCTTCAAATACACACAGTATAGTTAATGCGCTACTTACCTCATTTTGAAGTTCATCACCACTTTTGGTAGAAGCAAGCATTTCGTACAAAGTACAGCAGAGGTCTTCTGTTGTTGGACCTCCAGGGGTACCCCCTTGAGATTCATTCAGATATTTTCCAACTTCACACCACAAAAAAGAATCATCTACTTTTTGCGAAGACTTGAGATCAGATTTCTCATCACAGTAATTCTGTAAGTGATTCAGCTGGTTATTCAGAAATTTGTTGTAATCTAAGCTTATAATTTTCTGTGCATCAGTCTCACCATTCACAGGCAGCTCCTCAGAATGATCCAAATCATGCATGTCAAATGAAAACACTATATTTTTACCAAAGAAGACTCTGTTATCACCATTTTGCTCTTCAGCCATCTGTATGAGGGCTGTAAGCTGTTCTTCAGTGAAGTGAGAAGCAATTCGACATGTGGCATTACAAGCTGCAGTAGCAGATGATGATGGAAATGGCCCAAACATCTGCTTGATCGCCTTTGTCTCATTGTGGCCAACACATTCTTTCCTGTGAAATGTCTTAAAGAGAAAAGCAGCTCCACTTTCAATTGCTTCTTGTCCATTTTCAGCTCCAACTGTTAACAAAAAAAAACCCCAAATATAATTTTATACACTTCAAACTAATTCTCTTCCATTGCCTATAACATAACTGTATTCAATTTCTTGCTGCAAGTCTCATCAGAGATATGAAATAAAGACCATAACAACAAGTAGCAATTTTTGCAAGGTACTGAATTATAAAAGGTATATGATAATAAAGCATCTGTCTTCATTATCCTTCTACTTACTAGAAATTCATATTAAGGATTACCAACTCTTTCTTATTTTTCTGAGTTAGAGGAAAAACTTGCCTGAGGTCTTAAACTCACAATAGTATATTTATGAGCTTTTTAAAGGTAACAAATTTCTACTTTGTCTCACTGCTTATTCACTGCCTAAGCTGAATATTCATAACAGACTAAACATACAGAACCCAGTAGAATTACTACAAAATGTGTTAGAAAAATAGCCCAAAGAAATGAAAGCAAATAAATGCATGAATTTAGATTTGTATCGACAAGTACCACATTATGCAAATAAAATATGCATTATTAGAGAAAAATATGAATTTATGTCTTACACAAGTATTCATAATGGTACTCAAGGAAAACATAAGAAAAAATCCATATGACGAACAAAAATGTCCCTACTAAACATGCTAGACTACACATGGTCTTCTTTTTTATATTGCAAACTTTATAACCATTACATATTTGTCAGCTCCAACTTAGCAAACATTTTACTTCACCATCTCTTACAATTAAACTATACCCAGTGGATATTTACAACAACTGTGTAGATTTCATCAATCAATACAGACCTATTATCAATACAGACTGTACTGTTTCCATATTAACTTCAGGCACTCAAGTTGATGCAAACTCACACCCTATCTTGCATGACTGTCCCCCAAACCTTGTGTATCACAAGTGCCAGCTGAAATCTGTGCACTGAAGCAGAGGCACCTGAGTTGGGGCAGAGAGGCGGCCTGTCCTAGAGGCCTGTCTCAGATAGACAGGTGGCCACATGCTTAACTTCTGGCCTGAAGAGCTTAAAGTCTAACAGCAGAAGCTCTACTACTGGTATGAGAAAAAAATAGGATAAAAATATTAGGACCAAATTTGTAAAAATAACAGTTATGTCACTAACATAGAAGGAATGAACTACGAAGTAAAGTTTAGAACATGGGTATTGTCAGATGAGTTCAAAACATTTTTGACAGTGGCCTGAGAAATACTCAAAATTTTTCTTCCGATGACTCAGTAAAGCAGTAGCCATTGCGATCATTAATAGCTTTAACAGACATCTTCTGTACACCACAAGTGCTTACTACATGTTGGACATGAATAACCTGTCTAGTCTTTTGAAAGTCTGTTTAGATATTTATTTCTTTCTCAACTTTTTAGTTATTTCCAAAAGAACTGTCAAGAAATAGAAACACAAGTGAGGCAGGTTAAGATTTCCATTGCGATAAAAACCTCTGGTCTATAACACCAAAAAAAGCAAATATATTTATATGTATTAATTCTCTCAGTCTTTTTACTTAGAGTTCTATTGAAGATATTTGAAACAATCAGAAAAGGAGAAAATATATCTATTAGATTGAAATGAAAAAATCTTAAATATGTGGCAACTAGAGCTTGAGCCATGTGCTCAGTTTATGAACTGATGAAGTTAAATTCTGCTAACAGCACAAGCTGAATCAGTTTTAGTCTGTTGATCAAAAACTGTTTCCTATCAAAACTAAGATTTCATGCTTGCTTTGCCATAATGTATTTCAGTTTTAAATGCTTAGCTCCAGATAAGTGAAGTTTATTATTTATTGCTATACTCAACACCAAATACCTCAAGTAGAAAATATTTCTTTCATTTTTATCTGCCTATGTAGCAGTCCGATTCTTCATCGTACAAATCATGTGGAATTTAAGCAGATAACACCAAGATTGCTCATTCCTCAGAGCACTACCATTCCAAAAGAAGCTGTTGCTTTTGCTTACTAAAAGTCAATCACAAACTATACCAAACACTACACAACAATATTATAAAAAAGCAAGAATATCCACATAACTACAGAATCATATTTTGAAATAAAATAGAAGACCAAACTGTGCACATACATATCAGATTAACTAGAGTTTCAAAAATATTTCGGGGCAAGCCTGGCATCAAGGTAGAACTAAAATTGTAGCAGTATGTAAAGTATGCACACAGAAAGCAGCTCAAAAAAACCCCCCAATGATACAGTATATCATTAGACTACTAGGAAACAAAAACATACCTATTTGTTTTGCAGCTTGTAATATAGTTTTTAAATCACCATTTACAGATTGGTGCTCTTTTTTGTCCAAATTGTCATCAACAAACTTTATTATCTTCTTCCAAGTAAGATCAGAGTTCAACAACTGTTCATGTAGTTTTGATCTTTTGGTCTGAAAATGCAAAATAATTTTTTTTTTCATTTATTTCAAATTACTATATGGAGGTTCCTTTAAAATTAAACACCAGATAAAAAAACCACCTCTTTCCAATTGCATTCCGTCAGAATGATGACACAACTGCAAGCAGTTTCCCTGTTACCTGCTCTTGACACTCTTTCCTGAGTGTAAGGAAGGAGAAGGATACACACACACATGTTCTTTCACTACTTTACTCTGTCCAAGGCAGAATTCTCTGTAAAGCCAAACTCTTGCAACTTCAAGACTTAGAAGATTCCAAAATCATTTCACATTACAGGTTCCCACAACATATCTATAGCTTTAATGCATCCTAAATTCAGTATCAATATATTCTAAACATCCCTCAACAAGAGCCTGAGGTGAAATTAATACACAAAGGGAAACATTTGGCTCTGCATAACCCCATAGCTAAAAACATACCTGGCCCAGCCTAAACTAAGTTTCTGAAAGATTAAATAATAGGGCTGTACTAACACAGCCAAGCAACTCTATCCATATAGCAAATCATGATTGCAAGGCCCCAGCATAAACCACAAAGCTACAGCAAATTTGACTTTGAGCGAGAACAATATGAAGGAATGCACAGGAAACTGTACATACTCTGCTATGTCTTGCTCACCTGCTTTTATAAAATAGCAATGCCAATGAAGAAAGTAAACAATTCTTACTATGTAAACTCTTATACTTTACAATTTTGCTGTGGAAAAGAAAAAGAAATCTTTACCGTCAAGTCAGCTGATTCTTCACTGTAATCCTCATGTTTAGTGACATTTGAAAAGGAGCGTAAAGCACCTGTAAGACGAGGCAAGGCCATCTGTTACTTATTCAGTGATCCATAGGATGAGAAATCAAATCCCAGTTCAAGCACCTAGATGACAACAAAACAAATCACATGGCTTTGTTAATGTTATACATACAAACTCGCATCACAAACTTGAGAGACCTTTTTGAGCAAGCAGAACTTGGCTGGCACTCCAATTAAACAACTTTTAAAAAATCTCTCTCAAAATGCTGATAATCAAGATTCAATAGAAGGGATGTGAAAGCCACAGAGCATAGGCAAGACATGGTAACATGCAGAGGTCATTTTTCTCTCTTCCCTGAAGAAAAGCTACCAGCAATGAGGCAAAGTGGCAATTATTCCTTTGGCACCACCAACACAAGAGCGTTATAGTGAAATCTAGGTAACTGAACTTCAGCTTCTAACAGCAGTAACTGATTACAACCTCTGGGAAGATTTCCTCTGAACTAGCCCACATTGGGAGCTTTCAGGTCATTAACAGGTTTTTAACCGGCAAAATTGATTATAAAAATTACAACAGGAAAAAAAGATCATAATATGCACAGGACTGAACTATTATAAGAGATAAAGGGAATAAAAGGGCTACCAGAAAACTGAAAAAAAAGTATGCCTTGGGATGTTTTCATCTCCCATCTCGGAGCACACACAAACTTACACCGCATGGGGCTCTCTCCAGGACTACAGCCTATTTCTGCATGGTCTTACTTCCTCTGTGGAACAGGCTCCTATCTATACAGGAAAACACAGCTGTTCTCCATTTGAACTCGTACTCGTTCCAAGCCTTTTACTGAAACTCTTCTCAGAGTTGTTTAATTTCAAAAGGTGCCCACAGCTGAATTGTTTAATGAACTCTAATTCACAGCTACAGTTTCTGATGGTAGCAGATAGACAAAGATTTAGATTATTTTTGAAGCAATTAATGATATCATTACAAACCTAACGATCTGCATCAGTCTTAGCATGCCTGAAGACCATCAGCCATCTAGAATTTAAATAACTTAAACCTGAGTTAATAAAATGACTTTTCTTTTCCCCCACAGCCATATACTGTACAGATCTCCCTGTTTTAATCCAATTATCCTTAATGTCTTTCTTCATTTAATGACTGCATTTGTATTTTAGCTATCAACTTTGCAATACAGAACAAAAGCAAATCCAGATGCAGTGTTCCAGTCACAGATAGAGAAATGTCACTGATTTGTCAGGTCTGCTTGTTTTCCCACCTCGCATTAAGACACTTTTTGAGAAAAAGCTATCACAACAGCTGATATTTGGGAGACAAATGTTATAACAATGAAGCTACTGCATGTGGAAATATAAAATCATTAACTGTGAAGGGGACAGAGAGGACAAGTTCAAATTCAAGCCTGTAAGCAGAGCCAAGCAACATTGCAGCTTTTGAAAATTTCAGTGGACAAATGCCATGCAGTTCACAGCAGTGTAGCTCCCAGGGAAAACAGTCTGTGAACTTTATAGCCATCACTGTAGATGGGAAGTAACGCGTCCAAAATTTGAGAGACTCCAACCCAACCTTTTTTGTCTGAACCCAAAAACCCAGCAAATCACTCTGCTCCAATGATAGCACTGCCATTCACTACTAAAGATCATTCCATTTTGCCTATAATTACATTCTAATACCTTTTTCTATAGAATTATCGTCCTTTACAAAAACATATAACAATGTAATTGTAATATTATTACCTTAACTGTCCTTTCTGAAGTAATATGTAAAGTAACTTATGAAAGTTCTAACCCACTTTAAAAAAAAAAAAAAAAGAAAAATCACTTTTCACACATTTTTAGGAGATTTTAAATCTAGCAGGCCTGTTTTAAAGGAGCTCCTTCCTCCTTTATTCATTGAGTTATTAACACTTTCTGAAATAATAAACCTGGAAACCCAGAGGACAAGTAAGGGCACACCTTCCTGACCACAGGCTTGGCCAAAGAGCCAAATCCAGCCCCAAAGCCCTACAGCTGAGCTCGTACTAATAAAGGCTGCTATACATGTGCCTGCATGAGTGGTCCTCAAGGGGGCTGGTTTGGCAAAGCAGCCACCCAAGGCTTCTGCACCTCATTTACAGGCAAACCCCACATGTGCCCTTCGCTTCTGGTCCATGACACCCATCCTTATCAGGGCACCACAAGAAAACAAAAATAGCCAGCAATTAGAAAGTGAGAGACAGGTGCAATTACTTCTTATGCTATTGTACCACAACATACTAGACAAACACTGGGTCAAAAATGCTGTGGCCCTATGAGATGCAGCACAAATTTACATTTGTTTAAATAATAAAAAAAAAAAAGTTACCGGATTTCACATAAAGCCTGTTGATGTAGATACCTGCCTGCCTCACTGTCTATAGAGTGGATCAGCTACTGCTTGTCTTCTCACAGCCACCATAAGGGTAACTGATTCCTTCTGATTTGATAGAAAAGTATCTGTTGCCTGCAGCTTGTTCTGAAACATCTGTACTACCAAATGATCTGCTGGTTTTGGATTAAGGACCTAAAAGGCAGCAGCGATTAAATTCTATTCAGGGCCCACATACAGAGATACAAGATGAACTTTGTCATTCTTCTGCCCATTCTCTCTCCCCAAGCCCCCTGAGAAACAAGTGTGAGAATAGGTACCATCTTGTTTCATGTCGATAGATGGACAAGTGGAGGGACCACCTCAAGATCGGTGCAATTTTACACAGTAAAAATACCTTCCCACACACACACACCTCCTTCAGTCAAGGAAGGACTATCTGGGCCCATTCTGCTAATGATTTTTAGGAAAATGAAGTTTGACGATTCCTAGAACTAACTCAGATTTCCTCTCTTTTTAAAAAAAAAAACACCAAAAACCAAAACCTTAGCTTTCCACCAAGCTTCTCTCAGTAAAGCAGAAAGAGCAATATCCACTTTTCTCAAGCTTTGTGAAGATGAGAGGCAGCAACTTTTAAAGATATTTTACTACGTTTAAAACCAAGTGTAATTTTAACATTTAAACTTTTTATGAGATAAAGTAAAATATAAAGGCATATTATACTCAAATTTCAGGTATGAAACCGTTCAAACTTCATTGTTTGAAATTAAACCTAACAGTAAACACGGATCATAATGTCAGCAAGTTTTTATTCATTAAACTAAAGCATTTTTTAAAAAAATGCTAGCAATATTACAAAGGCAATGAACATTACTAGAGAAGTTTTCCACTTCATATTTTCACTACTTCAGTTTTCTTCCCAATCCTGCCCTTCCTATACTTTTTTCTATAAGCGAATAACAGAATGGCCTCTTTCTCTTCTCCACCGAAATGTTACAGAGACTGTGGTCAAAGATATAACCTTTTTAAATTTCTTAAATTCCTATACTCTCTAACAAAACAAGCTGGCTGCCCAGTAGGGCTATGAGAAAGGGAACCCTCAAATCTGCTCCCTCAATTATCAAATTGAACACAAATCTTTCTTTACTTACAAATGATGGAATAACATAGCATTAACAGAATCACAAGTACGATCCACAGTTACACTCTCCTAAAGTTCTAGCATCTGTAGCCTCTAGAACAGGGGTCCTCAAACTATGGCCCGTGGGCCGGATGCGGCCCCTGGGGCTCCTCAAACCGGCCTGTGGGTATTTACAGAACTCCCCGCCCCCCCCCACAGCCGCAGTGACTTCCTGCCGCTGAATCCGCGCGCCGGCCTCCACAGCCCCCAAGCTCCCACCGGCACCAGGCTGGAACCAGCGCCTCGTCCTCCACCTGCCCCCAGGGGGCAC
>JAVSBS010014700.1:0-117362 GCA_033124195.1 Coracias cyanogaster | reverse complement strand
CACTATACTGTATATAACATCAGGGTTGAGCTGCTCGAAAGCAGCTCTGTGCAGAAGGAACTTGGAGTCCTGGTGGTCAAGAAGTTGACCGTGAGCCATCAATGTGCTCTTGTGGCCAAGAAGGCCAATGGTATCCTGGAATGCATTAAACGTGTGACCAGCAGGTCGAGGGAGGTTCTCCTCCCTCTTTACTCAGCTGTAGTGAGGCCACATCTGGAGCACTGTGTCCCTTTCTGGGCTCCTCAGTTCAAGAGAGACAAGGAACTACTGGAGAGAGTCCAGTGGAGGGCTATGAAGATGATGAGGGAACTGGAATATCTCTCTTACAAGGAAAGGCTGAGAGACCTGGGTCTGTTTAGCCTGGAGAAGACTGAGAGAGGATTTTATCAATGCTTATAAATATCTAAAGGGCGGCGGTCAAGACAATGGGAACAGACTCTTCTCAGTGGTGCCCAGTGACAGGAATCACAAGGAGGCTGACTGGCACAAGTAATGTTGCAGTGGGTGGCATCAAGGACAAGAGACACAGTTGCCCCTTGGGACAATGGGCACAAACTAGAACATAGGAAGTTCCATCTGAACATAAGGAGAAATTTCTTTCCTGTGAGGGTGACAGAGCACTGGAACAGGCTGCCCAGAGAAGTTGTGGAGCCGCCTTCTCTGGAGATTTTCAAAACCTGCCTGGACACGTTCCTATGCAGCTCACTCTAGGTGAAACTGCTTTGACAGGAGAGTTGGATTACATGATCCCCAGAGGTCCCTTCCAACCTCTACCATTCTGTGATTATGCTATATGGTCTTCCCACTGTACCATGCAGCATAGGCAGTAAGGACCATGTTAAACTGAAGTGTAGCTTCCTGTAGATTTTGACTCAAAGCAAGCAGAATCTGCGAGGAAGGGTATTGCAGAATGATGTTTCTTTTACTCTAAATAAAGCACATCAAGTAAATGAATCAAAATTCAGCAATTAGAAATGCTGAAAATTTTTGCCTAACTATATAGAAGTTAATATGTTAGTATTTCTGAGGAGATGCTTTTAACACTGGAGCCTTATATCCTATTTTGGAGGAAAATGAATGTTTGCATTTTCAACTGGAAATTCTGCATTTCAGTCAAGTCTGAGCTATACTGATGGGAAAAGAAGTGGCAGATCCTGATAATCAAGATATCAGGTGGTGAAAACTGGATGAAAATTCTTGTAGACTGAAGTCTGAATGATTTAAATGAAAATGCAGAGGAAAATGCATCACAATACAATATTTTTGTATTCTAGCCAAGGGAAAGAAGAGGAATGGCCAAAAACGCTCACTATACTTGAAACTACATGGCAGAATGATCTTAAAAGCACAGGAGAGTGAGAGCTGTCCTGGAGAAAAACTGATACGTGCTTCATTCAGGCTGATACTGGAATCTGAAGGAGGCTTAGAGCTGCAGGCTGGGATGTGTGATGGTGTGAAGGGAAGCTGGACTGAAAAAAGCATCTGAGGAAATCAGATCTGAAGTCATGGGAGCAGGATGAATGCCCCAGAGAGGTGGAAAAAAAGGAGAAATCTGACACCGTGACCCTTTCCTCCTTTCCCAGAGATCCTTCTTTAATAAAGACGGGACTGACCTTCCTCTCAGGATTTCAGCAGAGCGCAGAGCACAGAGCAGTGTGGCATACTGGTCCTGTGGCACTTCAGAGAGATTTGCGCCTCTCGCTCCTCTAAACACACACAAATATCTCAACATTGGTTTCAAGGTTTCTGCTGAAGGCAGCTGACCATGTAGCTAAACGTGACTGTACCTAACAGGTTCATTACTTTCAGAGGAAAGAGCAAATGAGTGCTCCTACAATTAATATGCAGATGGGGCACACAATGGTGTTGCTTGAGGGGGATCTCTTTCCTCAGGCTTTTCCATTCCCTCTCTCATGTGCCCTGGGAATGCTCTGTCCCTCCCAGACCCCACAGATGACCGAAATGCCACAAGACATGGAAGGATGTTTGCACTTGCCTGTGCACTGCTGGCCTCTGCTTCTCCAAACTCCAGGGGCCACCTTACAATAATACTTATATAGGGTTATATATTTTCCTAGCATTGTACAAATATTAACTAATTAATACCCAAGATTCCTGGCACCCATTCTGCTAGACTCTACCAGCCCCAGGCAAGTCATTTAACCTCTGTTTGCCTTAGCTCTCCCGTCTGTTACGTGTTGTTTTTAATTGTCCTCTGAGAAGCCAAGCAAGTTGAATGAGATCTTGGACATGTAAAAATAACTTGCACAGGATCATGTGGAATGGTCTGGCTAAGCTTCTTGTGGATCCCTTTGTCAATCCAGGTTATATTTTAGCATCACCAGTTTAGCTAGATGAGGTGCTTGGCAGACCAGGTTCATATGTGACTTCCAAGGGGGAAACAATGAAGTTTTGAACAAGTTCACTTCTAATCATTGAAGGAAAGGGAGCATAAGAGACAGTATTTAGCATGAGAGCTGCTCATGGGTCACGTGGGAAGTTAGTTAACCTGTATTAGTCTACTCAGGAGTGGATACAGTCTTGCATGAGATGTGTTTCTCCAGCAGCCCTCACTCCCTGGAACAGACAGTGAGAAATGCATTAAGGATCCAGGGAGGATCCTGATGAAGAATCAGTCTCAGAGCAGAACAAAGCACTTGGACCCTATATTCTGCACATATCTTTGTTCCTAACCTGGCTACAGCTTGAACTCTGGGCCTGTCCTGCATGCTTAGGAGGAACAAACCTGGTAGGATGCAGGTGGTCGGTGCTGTGCTCACCCCTATGTGAGTACAATCCCCCCTGTAGACACCACAGCCATGAAGGGGGCTAGTGGTCACACTGAGACAGGATCTGAGTACAAGTCTGAAGATTTTCAACTGGTTATAGATGAGCAGGGTAATGAGATTGACCTTGCACTTCGGTGCTCCTGACCCAGGAGATATATTTCTCTGGAGCATAAGCACTATGACAAAGTTGCAGAGCACTGATGCTGTGATGGTCTAAATCTATTTTTTCAGGCACAGTTTGCTGTGCCTGAGGAGAGGTTTAGCAAAGAAATGTGGCAACAATGGTGAAGCTACTGGTGGAGGCATGTCATCATTTTTCCCAGATGCATCCCTTCCCCATGGTAGAGCAATGTAATCCCAAAGGCTCTTCTGATAGGGTTGATGGACCCTGCAAGTATCCAACATAAGTCCTCCCTTCTCTCATACTATCTCTCTCCATGCAAGACCCAGTGGGTGGAGGCCACTGTGGTGGTAATTTGCTACAGCAGCTCTGTGCCGCTGGGGAGTTTTCCTCCAGAAGGCGTCCTCACCTGCCTGGTCTGCAAGGTTGCTTTGCACTGCTGGTTGGCTTTGCTCGGGATTCACAGACTGGGAGATCTAACCTGCATCAGAGGAACCTGTCAGAAGGACATGCTGCTGCCTTTCTCAAGGCAGAAATATTACAAAATATTCCTAGGAGTGTTTTTTTTCTTAATGTGACTTTCCAGTTAAATGTATCTTGCTTCTCACTAGACTCTTAAAAAAAGAGCTCGGAGTCCTTTATGCAGGCAGTGTCACTTATTCCAAAGGTTCAGGTTTTCCAATGCTGATGTTAAAAGGTAGGAAGTTAAAACTTTGCACTAAAAAATATCTCTAAGTGAAATACATTTCACTGCTTTAAGTGACTTTAAGATGGTTTTACAACCTATATTTTTAAATGGAGGAATAAACATGTGAAACTTTTACCCGGTAGAGCACTTAAGTGAATGTTCAACCCCATACGTAGAAGGTTGCAGGCTGGAATCAGGACATTAAGGGGCAGGATTATACACAAACATTGACAAAGCTGGTTTTACTTTTTAATGAAAATGGAGAACTGGCCCTTTTAATGTAGAGGCTCTAAAATGGGTCATTGCAAGTGTATAAGCAACATTGCAGGCTGTTCCTGGGCATAATCAATAAGCACGTGAGAAAAGTTCTGAATTGCAGCTTTCACAATGTGGTGAATTCTTGAAAGTATGGGAAATCTGCTTTTAAATCAAGGCTGAGTTAGACTGTGTTTACAGCTGTTAATATAAACAAGGAAACCTAGCTACAGAGCTCACAGCATGACTGCGACATCATGTTTTCGTTACACTGACTGAAAACTATGCATAATAATCAGCAGATTATTTGGTATTTAAATACAAGTATGGATTCAGTTATAAACCTCTGAAGATGGATATTAAATTAAGGCTCCTTAACTCTGTCATCTTTCTGCAAATACCTAATCGTTAACTGTTACTAATTTTTGCTTACAACCAATCTGGAGTTAAAATGGTTGCAATTAAGCAGTTAAATACTGTAATCAAGAGACAAACCAAAAGTCAGCTCAGCTCAGTGAGTGTGCTAAGCATGGAAAGAGAAGACTGAGTAGGAAGGCAAGGATTAGACACACAGATTATTAAAACAGCCTTTCTTGATGCATGCAACTTCCAGGGTGCTTACTGCTCTGTACTGGGTGAAATAAAAGAATTCAGCCATGGCATCTCTATTGGGCTGAGAGGAATTTGTTTCTAAGAGTTATATTATTTTTAGACAGTGAAGTAGGCTTTGAAGTGTCTGGCTTCTCAAGTGCTTGTATGCAAATATTGTTTGGAAAAAACAATATTAGTGCTCCCCCATGCCCTCCTCCCCAGACGAACAGTAAAATAGTATGGGAAGAAACAGGAAGGTAATGAGGGTATTTCAAAATAGTTTCTGGCACTCCTATGACCTGATTTTGATCTTATGTGGTTTACAGGAGCCTTTGTTTGAATTTAGCAGTTTGGCAAGAAAATAAAGCTGAGCAGTGGTGTTGAAATAGCACAAGAAACCTGGAAAAACTACCTCCAAACAGCCCTAGAGAGCACATGTGATACCGTTATATGTCCTTAGCCAGTGGGTTCCTGTTTGGTTTTACTCTTTCTGCTTCCCAATGGAAAATACACAGTTTGCAAATACCACATATGAACCCAACAGATGAAGGCCACAAGGTACTCATTGCCCTTCTGCATGAGGTCCTGATCCCATGGTGTTGTATGCACATGCTTCACTTCACTTGTGTGAGAAACTCCTGTGATTGTACTAGCTTATCTAAGGCTTTGTAGGGCCAAAGGCTTTTTGTGTCTCAGTAGTTTTCAGGGTTAATTTGCAGAGTTCGTCACTAAAGCCCATGCTTTTCCATCAATCTTGGGCCAAAAAAAAGAGTATGATTTACCTAGTTTTGTAGATAGAGGGGGTTCCTCCTTGCTCTGTTGTGCCTCCAGTGTTCATAACCCCCCCAGGAGGGTTTAGGAGCAGGGGGAATTGCTTGCCTGCAAGCCCATCATCACCTGGAAAATACAGCATGGTGGGGGGGCCTGCCCTCGTGGAGGATGGCCAAGGAAGAGCAAGGACCCTATCGAGCAGAAAGCATTGGCTAGGTGACCACAGTTTGGTGGAAGACAGAGAAAAGAGACATGTGCAGGAGGGAAAGATAAAGTGCTTTGTGCACAAAGGACTGTGTGGGAAGATAAGACCAGATGCCTAAACTGACATAAAAAGTTGGATTTTTTGGCCCTTGATCATCTCAGCGATTTATTCAGTTTCCTGAGGCTGAAGAGTAGCACCTTGCCCCCACTCATCACAGCCTAGAGCAGCATCAAAATAGGAGCTACTCTCCTCTCACTCCTGATTTCTGCACGGGACCTTCTGAGAAAAAGTGTCATGTTTCCAGTCACATGTCACAGTCAAGTTGCACTTTAAGAGCAGTGAGCAAACCTCAGCACATCAGGAGACATTGTGTGGTTAAACAGCTCACCCTTCAAATAAACATGTTGCTGTTTGCTTTGTTCTCCCCCAGGCCAGCCCCAGGATCCACTGAGCTCAGACCTTTTCCTCATGGCTGCCACTGAGCTCATCACCTCCCCAGTGATTGAGGAAGGAGTGATGTCCCAGGAGCTGGTGGGACCAGGCCACCCCCTGCTTCAACTGAGATTGTCCTCCATAACCTTTGCCAGGACACTCCCTTCACCCACTGCTTCTGTCTGGCATTGATGAAAATAGAAAACATATTTATCTAATAAATGCTCTTGTGAGGATGAAATATAGCAAAGACTGCAAGAGACTTAGATGCTGCATAGTGAAGACCATGTAAGTGTATGGGTGAAAGGTAGCTTTACATGAAGGTTCTCTTGGTGGCTGCCTCACTTCCTGCCCTTTGACTAAGCAAGCCAAAACTCCCATATTTTCTGAAAGAAATAACTTTAAAAGAAGACACTGGAAGGAGCAGGAAGCAGGGAAGACCCCACAGAGCCTTGCTTTGCTCTAAAAGTATGGTTTAAAAAAACACAGGGTTTTTGGAGAAATCAGACTGTCATTTCTGGCCTCAGAAACAGTGATCCTCATATGCTCCAGCAAAGCACATCCTTGACCCTCACACACCTTTTCTTACCCCAAGGAATGGCCACGTTGGGTTTGTGAGCCAATTTTTAACTGAATTGAGAAATCCCTCATGTGAAGACAGTTATGCTGTTCTAAACAAGGCTCGAGCATAACTGGTTTCAGCATGCCGATCTAAATTGCCTACGCAAACACTTTCATACAGATCTAGCTGCCTCTGCGGGGAAGCCTGATATAAAAGCGTGGGGACGGCAAGCACTGCTCTGATCCCCGGTTCCAGTGCACCGGAGTGGGGAGCTGCAGGCGTGTAATTGCCCCTCTGCAGTGTGCACATCTGAAAGCAGTCAGCTCCCAAATCCCCTTGTGAATCCGGACTGAAAAATGGAAACCTTTTGTTTCTCAAATAGGCAAACTTCCCCCCCCCCCCCCCCCCAGTTTTTTGGCCGAAACCTAGTCACTAAATCTGACCCAAATTCAAAAATAGTTTTGGCTGCTAGTGGAGAGGGAAAGGCCTGACTCTAGCATGATGTTCCAAAAATCTGGACTTTTGTGTGAATTTAAGTAGGGGGAGGTTGATTTGGATTTTTTAATAGCCTATCAAACCTCATCCTGTCCTAACATTGGAGCATTGCTCAGAGCTGTTTCTGCTTCACTGGTGTTGAGTACCCAAGAGTTTTGACAAGATGTTAACACAGTGTACTCAGTATGTACTTGGTTTGCAGCAGTTGTTGCTCATTGACATCTGAGCTGCTTTCTAAATGAGCCTTTCAAGGAGGCTCTTCATGATTAAGATTTTAATGTTTCTGTTATCATTATTTTTATTTCAACAGATGACTTCAATGCAAAGGAGAAATCCTTTCTGTGTCCAAACTGACAACTGAGGTAGAGGGGAAAGCCGTTTGGGGGTTTGGTTTTTAGCTTTGGCTTCAACATTCAATTTGATTTGACTCTTTCCATTATGACAAGTCTCACTCTTTTTGAAATGACAGAATTTCCTTTTCTAATTTTCTTTCTTTCTTCAGATAACCATGTTTGTACCTTCTTAGTCAAGTTATTTTAATCAAAGTTTAAACCAAAGGTTATTTTTTAAATCATGGTTGCAGAGTCTAGGAAGGACTTCCCTTCTATCTGGGTAGCTAGAAAGGTGGGGCTCATTCTTATTTCTTCAGTACAGGAGCAAGGGGAGCATCAGTCCCCAACAAGACAAATTGTGAGATCCTGCACCTTTGTTTTGGGTCACCCTGTGGACAATCTCTGATTTGTCCCGTTGACTTCTGTGAAGTCACTTCTGAAGAAAGGTTTTAATTGATATGAGCTGGGTCAGCCATATCTGGTCTTAAGAAAACCAGAGACACTCTCTAAGTACCTTAATTGGGTTATAAATGTTGTCTCTTAGGAAGGAGAGGACAAGTGTGATGGATTGATTTAACAGGAAGTGGAGCCAGCCACAATAGTTCTGTGAGACCTGCTTGTGGTCTCCCCCTCAAAACAAAACCAACTGCAGCCAAGCATGACTCCACTACTGTTTTTGAGGTGGCCCTGGTGATTTTTTTCACAAGGCTAGTGATAGGATTCCTTGGCATGCAGCCTGGAGTCTGCTGCTTCTTTCACAGGGAGGGGAGTGTTGGGTTTTCCCTGCTGTCTCCTGATGCAAAAGTTGAACTCAATTGATATGTTGCACTGAAAGCAACCTGGGAATAGAGAGTTTTGTTCCTTTCTGGATGGCTGTCTAAATAAGCCAGGGCATCAACCTACCACTGAGCCTTCATGTGCATTCCACACAACCAGGACATTGCACATGCCAAGCACTTCCTCACTGCAAGCACACCTCTGCAGTCAGCAGCAGCTCCCATGGAGGGAAGGGAGCTGCTGTGGGAAATGGCAAAAGCAGTGCAGGGAGGCTGGCGATGTGACCAAAACTATGCAAAGAATCTGTGTTGGCGCACAGTTTTGAAGGCACTTGTCCTTGGCTGAGTGACAGAAAACCCATACAATCCCGGTGCCTCCTGTCCTTCTTCCTAATTCCTGGTTAAAATGGAGCCTGTGGCAGCCTGAGTGCAGCTGGCTGTCTTGTGTGGATACTCCATGAGCTGCAAACTGAAGCAGGAACTTCCAAATCAGCAATGTTGATGGTTTTCACAAACTTTACTGGCTAGCTCTGGTCAGTCTTAGAGGTCTGTTGTTAATCTATCTTCTTTAGCTTGTGACTGACTTTCAAGCAGAAGGAACAGTTTATATCCACTTACCTATTCACATAGAGTAATAAAACCAGAAAGCTTTAAAAAGAAGGGAAGTCAAGTTTCTCCTGTATCTCTGTAGATTCTACAAACCCTTCCCTGGCTGTAAATAGTAGATCTTCTCTCCTCTGTTGATAACAATATGTGTGTGCTTATTCCCCTACCAAAGCTCCTCAGCAATTCCTGTTTATTTGACTTGCTTTATAAAGTAATGTGTCAATTTGAAAATCATTAGGTATTCCTACCAGGAGTCAAAGACCACATTCAGAGTGGATTACATGCATGTTTCTTAAAAGTGTTAATGTGCTAATCTGCTGGTTACTTGATCCAGGCAAAATGCCATGATATTCCACATGAGCAAAATACCACGGTTCTTGGAGATTTCATATAAATATTACCCACTGTGTTTCCACATTTGAAGTGTTATACTTGTCTATTAAAATCAACAAGCTGGAACTAGTATCTGGAAATAAGTGATATTACAATTTTATTTATGAACTTCAGATTCTTTTTAATAAAATACCTTACAAATAAGGAACAGAACATGAATCTTACTGTTATTTCACATATTCCGTGTAAATATTTCAACTATGCCTTGCAGCAATAAAAGCACATTATATACACTCTGCATTACCATTGTGACCAATAATGTTTGACTTACTGTACTGTATTTAGTCCAAAATCAAAACAGAGTCAGGGCAACACCGTGGCTATTATAACAGTATGCTGCAAATAAGGAACTAGGCTTGCAATGAATAAGGCCTCACACTAAGTAAGAGCTTGTTCATTATAAAGCCATTTGGATTATAGAGTACTCCTGACTACGTTAAGGGGTAAAAATGTCTTGTTTGTGCTCTGGAACACGGGTGAGATGAGGCCACACAAACAGCATCCAGGCTATGATTTTGTGATTCACAGCACGGTTGCTGCTGTTTCTTGCAAAGCAAATGTGTGAACGGGAGAATAAGCTGCCTTGCAGTACAGGGAGTCTACAGGCATTACCAAGACATGTCCAGAACTCTCTCCGGAAGGAACTGTAGGGTCATTACTGCTTTTTTTCTTTTATGCTTAAACTGAATTATCCCTCAAAGGGCTTGTTCCAACAAGGAGCAAATCTTATTGCTGTCTAAGGATTCAGCTGTCATTGCTTCCCTCTGCTTATCAAAGGGAGCACAAAGATGGTTATTAGCCCGCAGGAGGCTGCAACACTGTGTAGTCTCTGACTGGGATGGACATGGTCCCAATAGGGACCAGTTTTTCTTCCTTGTGTTTGCTGTCATGAAATCTAGCTCAAGGTCAAAAAGGCCCCTGTGTTTCCCAGCTCAGCCTCAGATATTATACTGTGGGACTGGGCATATTTTTTTCAGTGGTTTCAATGGGGCTGAATGCAGGTGCAGTCACACAGATACCTCTTGACCTTATAATCAGGGGCATGCAATTTATGCTGTTTAGGACTAACGGGGGGCAATGTATGTGTTGTTATAGATCTCTTGATAAACTGTTAAGCTACCGGGGGACTACTGGAGAGAGTCCAAGAGAGGGCTACAAAGATGATTAAGGGACTGAAACATCTCTCTTACAAGGAAAGGTTGAGAGACCTGGGGCTGTTTAGCCTGGAGAAGACTGAGTTGCTTATAAATATCTAAAGGGTGGGTGTCAAGATGATGGGGCCAGACTCTTTTCAGTGGTGCCCAGTGCTAGGATAAAGGACAATGGGCACAAACTGGAACATCAGAAGTTCCACCTAAAGTCTCCTTCTCTGGAGACTTTCAAAACCTTCCTGGATGTGGTCCTGTGCAACCCACTCTAGGTGAACCTGCTTTGGCAGAGGGGTTGGACTAGTTGATCTCCAGAAGTCCCTTCCAACACCTGCCATTCTGTGATTCTGTAAACATAAGGAAAAGCTTCTTTATTTTGAGGGTGACAGAGCACTGGAACGCACTTCCTAGGGAGGTTGTGGAACCTCCTCCTCTGGAGACTTTAAAAACCTGTGTGGACATGTTCCCATGCAACCCAATCCAGGCAAACCTGCTTTGGCCTGGGCATTGGACTAGATCTCCAGAGGTCCCTTACAATCCCTACCATTCTGTGATTCTGTAGCATACACTATGAGCCATCTTTTCCTCCTTTTCACCTTTAAAAAAATCTTATTATTTCCTTTTAATAAAATTCCAGGGGAAGAGTATTTTAATTTGTTGAGAATTCCTTCAAATATTTATTTCAGATTGATTCCAAGTTGCTCTTCATCTTCCCTTCCTCCCTCCAGTTAGGCCACCAGACTGAAAAGCCTCACATTTTCTCAGTGCTGCTTCACTGGCTACTATTATACATATACCCATCATTTAAGGCTTAAGTAGAAGTTGACTTATATGCATTCCTTGTGTATAGATTTCACTCTGTATGGCTGCCAGAAACTTCCATTCATCTTATCAAGAGTATCGCATGAGCCACAAGGAGAAAATAGGCCATATATCTTTATACTCAGTGATAGAGGCTTGGGCATGCCCATCTGCCGTCTCTAAACCCTTGATGAAACCCCTGCTACAGTTGAACTTCAACAAGTGTCTTTTATTCAGAGTGGACATGGGATAAGAGTTAGACTAGAAAACTATCTCCAGTTTAGAGACAGATGTGTAGCTAATGATGTCACAGCTGGTAAGACTGAGGGGATTGATAACGGCATACAGAGACTTTTCCTCTGGATCATATTTTACTCAGGATGCCAGTACATACAGTAGAAAATTACCATCTGAGATCCATTTGTGACATCTGGTAAATAAGTGATGCAGTCTTATCCCCTTTCAGAGCATGTCAAGGATACGCAGTGTTTGACCATCATTGCTAGCCCTGCTGGTAGCGTCGACTACCATGGTGAAAATCCCCTGCCATCAGGTTCCCCAGTACACATGCTCCTCATGGTCAAGACTCGTGTTCACTGCACCCATTTTAGGCTCTTGGTTTTGATGCCTAAATAATAAGCCTTGTAGGAGACTTGCCTGCTCAGTGGAAGCTCTGTTAGAGGGCAACTCCACCCACGACTGTCTATCTGCAGGGATGACTGGAGTAGCCTTGGATGTCTGCACTCCTTGCTGAAGGGTCTTGTGAAAATATCTAAAATTAGGTGAGGTGAATCCAGACCTCAGTTTCTATGGCTTCAAAGCCAGGAATTTTTCATGAGCACTGAATTTATAAAAATATATTGGGACACAGGTACAGTTAGTCTGCAAGTTCAGCAACAGAGGAAGGGGATGTTACAACCCATTTTAATATGACGAGAAGCTCTTATTCGTGGAAGATCCTATGCTCCAGGAAGAGCAACTCATCTTTTCTTGATATTCTCCCTTTGTTCAGTCCTCTGTGAACCCAACTGTTCTTTGGACACAAAATGAAAGCAGCTCTCCAACTCTGACTTAGATGGTGTTAGAACTTCAGCTTTCTTGAGGGACAAAAATTAAATAGCCACACACAGACTAAAATGGTAACACAGCAAATCAGCCAAAGCTCGTCAGCATGTAACCAAGACTGCATTGTTCTTTCCTTCCTCATTGCCAACAATTTTTGGGTCTAAAGATATTCTGCTATAATTCATTTCCTGTGCCTAAGAAATTCTGTCTAGGATGCCAGAATATCTAAATCTGATAATTACTTCCACTGGCCCACTTGGCACAACTCACCGTTATCTGTTTAATATCCCAGTTAAACCTCGCAGCAGAGAAGTGACACTAACATTGGTTTAGGGCATCACTAAAGTCAAGCAGAAGGAGTTTTGCAGGTTCCCTTGGAATGACAATGCCTTGATGTCAAGGTGGCAGCCTTGGCCAAAGCCTGCCGCTGACTTGTAGAAACAGTTCTGTTGAGGTTGTTGTTAGTAAATATTTATTTCAGCATAGCTGAGACTTGGATTGGTTTTCCAGTGCCATTGGAGTGAAGTGGTAGGGGGAAATATATGTTTTAAGGTTTTCTAGCTTGTGTGAGTAGACCTCTGAGTTATCAAAAATCTGTTGTAATTCAGCTGAGAAAAAACAATCAAATTTTCACATAGGTTTACTCCTATGAGTATGATGTCCTTTCCCTGCAACTATTCAATATTTGATTTCAATTCATACGGCTCCTAAACTGAGTTAGTGATACAGCATAATCCTGGAGCTATCCTGTCTCCGATCCTGTAACAATACATTTTGTCATTTCAAAAAATGGTCTTTCTTTTTTTTTTTTTGTTTGTCCCAAAGGCAAAGTCGTCTCATGCTCCAGGAATGTGTCTATTGCAGCCAAAAGAGGAAATCCAACTAACCAAAATGTTATCAGCAATTAACAAAATAGTTTAACAATTTTTTTTCAGCATTTCAGAAGAAAGAAAACATCAGCTCAGACTAAGTCTATTTAGCTGCATTAGACTTTGGTATACTGCCAATATTCTTTATAATGGAGATTTAGAAGTTAATAGTATCAGAGATTAGAAATTGGTGTCAGTTACAGAACTGTGCAAAGTGATTTTTTTGCATTAAGACATAACAGCTGAAATGAATAAAATACATTTCTTTCTTATTTTTTTCATTTAGCTGTAATTGCAGTTTTAGCATGCTGGCCAAATCTCTTTGTCCTGGCAGAGTGGCCCCATTCCTCATTCAAAGAACACTGGGAAAAGAAATTTTAAAAGGAAGTGGATATGATAGTTTAACCTGGAAAAATAAACAACAACAACAAACCACCAGTTCCTCCTCCACCTCCTGTACGTGTAGTGCAGAAGACTCTGCTTAAAAAATAAACAAACAAAAGGACACTCTTGCCCTGCCTCAGTATAAGAGCTGAACCTGCTCCTGCCAGACTCACAGCTGGTGAAGGCTGGTGTCTGCAGGCTGGCCTTGAGCAGCCACGTTATACCCTCAGGGCTAGGGCTCTTGCCTGCCAAAACCATTTCTACCATCCTGAGATGCGTTGGTGGTACTAGATATGACCCTAGGTCTTCCCCACATAAACCTGCAGCTGAACCTCCTCTGACTGCCAGCAAGCACAGCTGAACATGCCTGTTTCTCTAGCTGGGTTTGTAGTGATGAATGCTGGCTGTGGCCCATGTGCAATGGAGTGGTTCACGGCCACTCATGAAGAGGGAGACTTGTATAGGTGTGTTTTCATGTTTTCCTACAGCACTTAGCTATAGCTAAAACAACTACATAAGAACCTTTAAAGTTGCCCAAAAGCTCTTAATTAAAGTTGTTGGGGGAAAAAAAAAGAAAAAAATCACAGAAAACCCATTGATTAGGTTCAATAGGGCCTTGTTTTTAAAACTGGAATTTGGGACCCCAGAGCGTAACCCTTTAAACTGATCTTTGTCAAGTACCTTAGTGATTCAGCATGTGCCATTCCACATTGAAGATTTATTACAAACTTAATAATGTAAGTAACTCTAATACGCTGAGTGTGTGCACATGTGTGTGCATGCATGCTCGTAAGGGATTATCGTTTTCCAACAACTAATTTCCTCGCAAATTAAAATCTTAATATTTGACACACACTTGAAAGTCCCCCAACAACAAACAAAAGTTAAACTGGGTTGCTAGCACACAGAGAAAGTACAGAAAACTTGCCAAGATCACTGATTCAAGTTTTATGTAACTAATAGCTTATAAACACTTAATTGGAATCTGTGCAAGAATGTGTTGCTGGGCTGAAACCACCTGCCACATCCGGTCTGGAATAAATGCTACCTGCTGAGGATCAGCCTTTGACAAACACATGGGCAAAATCCGTTTTGAGGCTGGCAAAGTGCCACCTGATGGCAGAGTGAGTCCTGCCTTGCTGAGGACTGCAGGGTTTGGATCACAGATAAAAAGAAACCCACGCTGTAGCAGCTGCAGCTGCAGTCCAGATAGGAGTGTTTTTAGTGGCCATTTAACAAGGGCTGCCTCTTATCAGGAAAGCGCTCATTAACCATTTTACTTTACCAACAATGCCGGGCAGAGCAACATAGCAAAATGGTTTTTATTTAGGAAAAATAGTAACTGTAATGTGGCATGTGAAATATTAGCCATTAGTGAGTTCTTAATGGGGAAATAAATAATGCTTTGTATGTTACAAATGGTTTTATGCTCAAAAATTGATTTAAATAGTAATCTTCAGGTAAGACAACATCACATAGAACTTAATAGCCATGGGAGGCCTTGTGCACATGAACAGGTTTACCCAGGAGTAGTCTCAGATGTGTGTGTAGGGACTGGTGGCAAGGGCCTGGTCCTGCATGCTCCAGTAGGACTCCTGACCCCAAGCTGGACCATTCCTGCTTTATCAGAGGCTCCAGCAAGATGTGAGAGGCCCCTTAGTGAGGATCCTTTGGAGAATGTGCTTGGAGACCTTGCTTGGGAACATATCTCATATCAGGACAGCCCTGCAGGAGGAAGAGCATCATTGTCCCTGTCATTTCCTAAATCAGACTCATAACAGTGTTACTAGAAAGCTGTGTTATAGAGCAATTTCTATCTTGGAGGCGTTTGGCATGCTCTGATTACTGATTAGATTCTGCTTTATTTTTGCATTATTCAGTAGGAAAACAAACACTGACTTTATGGTACTGTACATAGCTTTTCTGGGAAGTTTATGAGCAAACTTTGGAGCTGAGTATGATTTTCAGTAATGATGAAGCTACGATGAGAGCAAACATGCATAAAGCAGTATTTGATTTGTAAACCTGTTTAGACAGAAAAGACACTCCTCAGCTGTGCTGTAAGACAATGCAGCCCTTGGCCACGCCGAGCTGTGTGGAGCCCATGGCGGCAAGCTTTTTTTTTTTTTCTTGCCAAAGAAAACCTTTGCCTGCCTTTGGACAGTCTGCAACCTGGGCTCCTGAGAGAACAATTCACTGCTAGCCCTGGGAAGTGAGCAGCAGAAGGTGGGAATATGGCAAAGGCTTCTGCTGAGGCTTTGCTGTTCATGGCCTGAAGAAATGCAGATTCAAGTGAAGAGCACTGAGCAGAAAGGAAAGAAGTTGAGATCTCTAGCCTGCCCTGTCTCTGCCTTGAGGATGGCAGCAGAGGCAGTGGTCATATAACCTGACCAGCATACATCAAATTCTGAGCTGTGGGTCCACAAAAGAGCATTTCACGTCAGACCAGGGCTGCAGAAAAATCAAATGTAACTCTACTAACTTGATGATCCCAAGTCCCAAAAGGGTCATCTGCCATGTCCTTACTCCCCATCAGTGCCTGGAATTGATGGAGGTACTCCTGCAGCCCAGGGTGAAGGAAGTTCTCCATGTGGGTCAGGGCAAGGAATAGCACCTCTGAAGGCCAAGGAGGAAGGTAGGACTGTGGGAGCATGGACATGGATTGGCTTAAGCTTCTCGAGAAGCTCATCCTATAGTCAAACAAGAGATAGAGTAATCTTCAAGGTATCTTCCTGATACCTGCTTCAGGATAGGATGAAACCCCTCTGGGAGAGTCTCTCTCTCTCTTTTTTGACCATTAGCTATTTTATGTCAGTTTAAATTTTGTGCTACACTAGTACATGTTTTCCTTAATTATATGTGAATATTATCAAAACAATAATTTTACTGTCTGAAAAAAGAGGTGCTTTTCTTGTTGGAATGAAATACCATAGATTTTAAACAGAGTTTTGTTCTGATTTGGAGTGGAAACAAGCTTGAATATGTCAAAATATGTCCAGAAATGGCAATTTCATTTTTTTTACCAGCTGTATTGCCAATACTTGCTATTTCCCTGGAAATACCCAAAATATTTGTTGTATTTTTTCAAGATCCAGCCTATCTTTTACTGAAATATCTTTTTTTATCTTAAATGGATGCAGAGAAGAAGTAAAAAATATATCCCACCCCTGTAAGTTCAGATCAAGAAAATTATGAAACCTTACTTTTACATGCATATTAATAGTCAATCATTTCTGAGACAGTTTCTTGGATTTGCAAGGCTTGTCTCATTTTTAAACATTTGCAGTTGTTTTCTTCTGACTCACAGGGCCCAGCTAGCATCAGTCAGAGGGAAGTCACAGAGTTTGCTCAACAAAACTGACTTCCCCATAGGAGCAAGGGGTTATTAGTGAGTTTGTAGAAATACAAGGATGCTGACAGTTATGTGGATGTTTTGCAATAGGAAAGCTTGAAGTCTTGGGTTCTGTCTGCTCAGAATTTCCTGCATCATACTCCGGCCACCTAAGCACCATTTTGCTCATTTTCTGGGTCTTGCTCCAGTGATGTCATCTTTCTGATAGTTTTTAGGTCACTCTCCGAGACAATGCACAGCCTCCAAAGATCTCATGACACATGTTGCATTTCCATAGCCTCATGGTATATGCGAGTGAGAACCAGAAAAGGGAAGGAAGAGGCTCATGGTGCTTTTCCTACCACCGAGGGTGAGCAGGACCCTTGGAGGGGCTTCAGAGCCCCACTTGATGGATGGGTGCATGGGATGCCAGGAGGAAGGGGTGAGACAAGGGTAGGGCTTGGCTGTGTTCTCCCATCTGGAAGGGAGTGAGAAATGAGACAGAAAAGGGACTGGGATGGGCAGCCAGTGCACAAACACTCAGTCTGCATCAGAGACCTTGGCTTCTCCATCCAAGACTTGGGAGAGGTAGGAGGACTGCATTCCCCTTCCCTGTGCAAATATTGCTCTGTTGCTGCAGGGAAACCTCGGGGTTTGATATGAAGGCAAAGCTTCCTGGTCCCCGAGGGGTCAGGGAGGGCTGAGCTGGGAAGAGAGGCCAAGGGATGAGTGGACCCCACAGACCTCCTGGTCCTTGCTCTCTGTCTCTCTCATGTAATGCTCCCAGCCTCATTTTGCTGTACTTGCCCCGGGCAGTTTCCACACTCTGAACATTTCCGCCAAGCAAGGGAGGAGGAGGGGACCAAGGTAGCATCGAAGTAATTATGCTGTGGACTCTTTTTAATAATTCTGACTTGCTATGTACTGTGAAGATTGTGTCTGTAAGACTTTTTAAGATATTATATCCAGTCTCATGGTAAGTGACCTGGCTTTCACCCGTGAAAGGGGAATAACACAACTTGAAGAACCCTTTATGGTTGGCACTTCATACAGCATAAACTCAGCATTAGTTGTATCAGGCAGTGCAAATGCATGGACTTGTAATGTGTCTGCTCAGGTCCCAGCTAATCCCAACAGGTGCCATGCAGACATCCTGCACATTAAAGATTTGTTGTGGGGATGAGGATAAAAACAGCAAGGAGCTGAGAGAAAAAGCACATTTTAAAAGTGATTTTCCTTCTCAGAGAAACTCTGTACTTGCAAAAAAAGTTCTCTCCCTCACAAGAACCACATGCACTAATTTTATTGATGTTCGTATGCAGTTTGGGGGAGCGTCTCAAATATGCCGATCCAGCATTGTTGGGTTTTAAGAAATTAATAAAAACAACTCCAAGCAGCTGGTTGAAACAATTATGCTTTTCACAGAAAGCCTTGCAGACTGCACGGAAAGTTATGAAAATAATCCTTTCAATTAGTGTGTGGTCAGTGCACCTGCAAAGGAGACTTGTCCAAGTAAAAGTATCAACTAGTGTCAATGAGAACAATTCATGAATTCATCATGAGGGCCTTTTTCTATTACCGCATTTACACAGATGTGAATCCCTGGGGTGCAGACACCAGAAGGGTAACCCTACTGTAATCCAAAGAGCATGAGAAACATGAGTTCAGATCAGGAAAGCTATTAATTTCTGTGTATATTTGACTTCAGCATCCCTTCCCTTCTTGCACATACTGCATTTAATCATCATATCTACCTACCTTCCCTGCACTGCCCAGCTCTCTAGAAAGAAATAACATATTATTCCCAGCAAAAAATTACATCAGCTAAAGGACTCTAGAAGACCAAAGGGATTTACAGCTCTGTAATTTTATCACCTGTACTCTAGCTGTAAAGGAGTTCATCAAGCTGGTAGAATAATACCTGTGTTATAGTCCTGCTTTTAACCCACTGGTGCTGTATGCATCCAACATATTATATATTGCCCGGCTGGTCATCACAGCAAAGTGACATTAGAGAAAGGCAAGTGAATAATTTGAAGAAAATTGTTGTAAGAATGGAAAATCCTGAAGTAAAAATGGCAGCGATGAAAATGAGAGTTGCATGAAGCATATGACATCTTCTGTCTTGTTCTTCTACAGTTTTCTTTTGCAATTAAGTAAGAGAGTCCTATTTCTGTAATATATAAAGCTTGCACAAAGGTATAACAACTCTATATGTTTACAAAATGAAGAAAACGGACAAATCTGTAGCTCAATAAACATACAGTAAAGTCCTGAGACGGTATAAAACATTAAGGACAGAGAAGGAGAAGGCTGTGATGTTTGTCAGCAGCTTATGGGCAGGGGACATTATTTTAACTGAAGTATGTATTTATTGACTTCTTCTGTATCTGAGTATAATATCCTAGTGGTTGCAGCATATAAAGTAAAGGCCAGCAGGGTGTATGTCAAAAAGCCAGGCCACAAAAGGGATTGCTCTGCTATCAAAGATGTCTGCACACTTTGAACATTTAGATAAACATTAGTTTATTCAAATTGCTTTAACAGTTCTTCCCAGCAAAAAAAAAGGTAATACTGGCAGTGGCAAGGCTTTGTAAAACATGCTGTTCTTTACACCTGGTTACTCTTAGGACATTTTTCTTTTAATTTTTAATTGATAACTAATAAAAATGAATATTGGTTAGATATGGTACACGCTTCCTTGTGGCCTCTTTTTGTAGGCCATGCAAACAAAAGCAAATAGAGGTATTTATTTGCAATTTATTCTCTGCTATATGCTCAGACCAACAAGAAAGCCCCAACCAGCTGTAATGCTCATGATTGAGCTGTGCCTTGGGATTTGCTGCACCATAAATACAGGAGTTGAGGAAGCTCCAGAGCTGCTGGATGTCAGTGACACCCCTGATATTGGAAAATTGACTCCATCTCCACCTCCGGGGAGAGGGCCAGGATACATCAGGACTGCACTGTCCATCTCCTAGTGAGCTGCATGCATGCTAGCCGAGGGGGAGACAAAGGGAATATGTAAACCACAAGTCCCATTTGGAGCTGTTAAATGGTATGTGGAAAGGACTAGAGGGAAACAACATGGTGGAGCAAATCTTTCCTTCATGGCTTCAGGGAAGTAAATGTTTCTCCATCAGTACGGAGGAGACTGGACTTTAGTACCTGCTGGTCAGACCAGGAAAATGAGATAATAAAGCTTTGTCTTGCTCAATCTGGAGAGCATTTAGCCTTCAGTCGGTAGGATTCAGGGTGTTAATGAGGGCAGGGTTTGGTCCAAAGGTTTTATTTCCCCACTTGTCTTTTGCTGGAAAAGAGGCTGAGTTTTGCAGTGCTTTGTCCCTGGAGAAGCCATTTGCACCTGTGCAATGTGTAGGCAGCCCTGCCAAATCGCAGGGAGAAGTGTCTGTGATGCCAAATGGGCCTTGCAGATTTCTTATTTAGCAATCACATCTTAGCATGTGCTTCCTTCTCCCCGATGTATCCATTCAGCTCATTTTAAAGGGGCACCTTGCAGCTTTTGCAAGCTTTTGCACAATCGCAGATGCATGCAGTCCTGCAAGTGCTGAGAGCAGAGCTCACCAGAGGAGCCGAAGCACAACATTCGCTCAAATGCACGCTGGCAAGCAGTTTCTCATGGATCTCAACAAAAAAGGAGTTGCAAGGGATTTGACCCATCCTCCTCCTTCCCCAAGACTGCTGTTAAGACTCAGGCCATGGGGGAAACATTGAGTGCTTCCAGACTGTTAATCACTGCGTGTTTACAGACTTGGAAACCAGAATTAAAGACCCTTGGAAATCCAAACCTCAACATTTCTAGGCCTGATTCGGTATTGTTTTGTCCCCGGAGCAGTTGCTTACATCTGCACAGAAACCTGCCATGGTGATTTGGCAGGGCTTTACAGCCCTGCTGCGCAGGTGTGAATGGCTGCTGGGGAGCCGTCGTGAGGAACCAAACCCTCTGTACCCCTGCCAAGGTGAAAGTGATTGCAGCCGCTGGAGATGCAAGCTGAAAGAGCTGTTCCATACGTGACCTCCTTTCATCACCCTTTCACGGCCATCTCGGAAAGCTGACTGCTGGGCTGAGATAGCTTTACGCTTTTTTCTTTACAGCTGGTTGGAAGGGTTTGAGGTTTTTGTAATGAAATGAAGGACCATTGAAATCTACACTTTTCCAGAAAAGCTTTGACAAACATATTTTTTTAATATATCATTGAAGTTCTTAGAGCATTTTATTTCAGTGTTGAAACACCAGCTGGTCCTATTGTTTGACATCTTGTCTCTTTTCAAAATTCAAATTGGATATAGTAATTTTTTGTAATTTATAATGGTGGTAAAAATGCAATATTTTGAACATACTGAAATCTGTAAATGACTGAAGACAAATGAGGCAGTCTGGCTGAGGGTAAAGATGACACTTCTTACCCATGGGCTCTTCTGACTGCCCATGGAACTGCACTACTACAGAGAAAAATTCCCTTACTTCTGAAAAGTCCTGGGAAAGCAACACAAAAATATCTTTACTCATTCTCTTAGTTTAGTTCTACAGAATTAGTCCTTTTGTTTTATTCCTATAAATGAATTCTGTAAGTATTCAGTACAGCAACTTCCCAGAGGTGAAAACTAATGTCATTCTGATGCCCTGAGGGGAAACCATTTCTCCTGAAAGATTGCTGTTAGAATTTTTGTTTTTGCAAAAAGCAGATCCAGGAAAGATAAAATGTGCTCTACCATACGTGCTGGAGAGTGAGTATGTAATCCAGAAAGTCCTACTGAGGCACAAGTTTATCATTTCAGTGGCTGAATAGAAAGTTCAACACTTGTTTCAGGTAAAACTGAACAGAATTCATCTTGTTCTTAAACCATTAAATGTCAAAATACGTTTGACCTTTCCCAAACAACTTCCCCTCCTTTCTTCTTGTGGTTTTTGCTTTTGTTTTTTTTTCCACAACCTAGAAGTCAAAGCCCTGTGCTGGATTTGACCTTACCTCACAAGTAGTATTTGGAGCCCTGAAATGGCACAATTTGGTGAACACTAAATTCCATGGGAGCTTTTCCCTGGGCTTTGAAGGGGCTGCAGCTGGTGCACAGCTAGGCAGGAGATGGGCAGGGAAGGAAGCATCCCTCCATCGTTGCCGGGCACCACATCGATGTCCACATCGCCCTCTGCAGCTGCAACACAGCGGTGTCTCACCCCTAGATGGACCAGAGCAAAGGGCTGTATCCTCCTCCCTGCCAGCATCCCTCTCCTCCCTGCCAGCGTCCCTCTCCACTGGCTGGGCAAGGGGAGCTTGGTTTAGTTTCTGCCACAACAGAGGCTGGAAGTTGCAGCAACTCCCTGCTTTAGGAAGGGGCCCACAAGTCAGGTCCTGCAGCTGCTGTAAATAGCCTCAACACTATTTAATTCAATTCAGCCTTTATTTACATCAGCTGATCTGCCCCCACTTTTCCAGTTTTCCTGTGCTTGTTTCCTTTAAGATGTATTTTAATAGCCTTGTAAAACACCATTGTGTATTCCTGTATAAGCTAGTAAAGATATAAGCACAATGTGATTCTGCGGTTGTTATTACAGCAGCGCCTGAAAAGGAGCCCCAGTGTGCCAGGCTCTGTGTGGCTCTCTGAGTGACAGAGAGAGTTCATGTCCAAAGCAGGCAGGGCCAACAGCAGGGAAAGAGAGGAGAGGATGGAACAGGAGAGGCTGGCCTAGCCAGAAGAGGAGAGACAAGGCAGAGGGAGCTGGGAGCCAAAAGGATTGAAGCTGAGATGAAGAGCTATGAGCTGGAGGGGAAGATGGGGTTTGGAGCAAACAGCAGTGAAAGACTGAATATGGCCAGTGAAAACTGTGCAAAATACTGATGTCTGACTCAGCTGTTCCTGCAGCTGTTCTGCTTGCGCCTGCCTTTGCTGGGCTCCTTCCTGCTTTTCCCTTCCCAAAGGCCACATGGTACAGGGCAGGGGGCAGTGGGAATGGAGGAGAGCAGGAATGGAACAGGGTGAGAACACAACCCTCCTGAGAGGTGAGAAGGACATATCCGTGAAAAGCTTTGAGTGCAGTCACTGAAGGGACGAAGACAGCTCTTCAGAGCCCCAGATTCTTTCCTTGTCCTCTTCTGCTCTCTTAACCACATTTTAATGCTGCCTGGGGCCACTCAGCCACCTGAGCAAAGTCCTAGAAATAAATCCTGACAGAGGTCTTCATTACTGTGTGCAAGATTGACTCACTTGCCCTCCTGAGGGAAACCTTTCTTCTAGCCAGAAGAAAAGGAGACTATGCTGCAAAAAAACCAAGACTATGCTGCAAAAAACCTAACCTACCTTTAAGCCCCGCAGTGTTCAGAAGGAAGAACCTACATCATCTGGGAAAGTTGGGCAGGATAAACAAAAGAGCAGGTGGTGATTTTACCACCTTTTGATTAGGTTCAGACTATGTTGTGCTGTGCCTGGGTATCATGAGTGCAATCACCAAGCAGCCCACCAGCCCTCGCATCCCTAGGAATGCCCAAAGGGAAGAGTGCCTCGAGGGTCTCTATAAATACTCCTGCTCAAATTCTGGCATATCTTATGGTTTTCTGTGGCCTCCCTGGAGGGCAGGACTACCCTTTCAAAAGACTACCACAAACAACAACAGGCTCAGGCTCTCTTCCCTGTGCATGAATGTTCACTAAGGTTGCTTTCTCAGATTTCTGGGAGTTAAGGCTACACCTTCCCTGGATTTCCCTACGCACATGCACCAGGAATGGAGAAGAATGGCACGTGTGCCATATGCACTGGGGAGAATAAGATGGGATTTCACACGTACTGCAGGTATTGCTTCTGTAACTTTGCAGAGTAGCTTCCACGTAAGTCACACTGATGTTCCTCTCATGTATGCACTTAACCTTTCAGATCTGCCACTTCACATACATTTTTATTCTGACTTTTATCAAGAAGGAAAGGGTCTTATTTCTTTGACTTGGTATTAGATCTTCAAGAGCTAGGAATCAGAAGGCAGTATGTAGGATGCGTGGGAGGGTTGTTAAACCACACAGAACTTCATCCAGGTATCACCATGTCACAGTCCCAGTAAGTCATCACTATCTTGGGGAAGCACTTGAGCATGGAGGTTCACCACTATACATGACCAAAACAGAGCTGTGTCCAGACCCAGGACACTTCTTTCAGAAGGGAGGGAAGGTCTTGTGTCATGGTTCCCCATTGCTTTGTGATGACCAAGGAAGGGTGCTGCAGCATGACCAACTCAATAAGGCCACAAATGATAGATGTGAAGGAATTTTGGAGATAAACATGTATTGAATGCAGAGAAAGAGTTTGGGAATGAAGATTGCTTGTCAATAAAGGACAGTTAGAGTCAGTGACTGAAGAGAAAAAATCCAAGAAGAAAGTGAATAGTGAAAATAAAGGGAAAACGAGAATAAAATACCACAGGCAGATAAAATCTGTTCTGTTATCTAAAGACGTATGATTGTTCAGTTATAATCAGTAATTACTCCAAGTATTGTGCCCAGAGCCTCAGCTTTGAATCTGAGAAAGGTCAGGAACAGCAGGGAAGGGACAGATCACAGGATGGACAGAAGGAACTGTGGTATAAGGAGAAAAGTTGTTTGCTTCTCTTGGCAAAACATGTTTAAGAGCCTCAGGGTGGGAGATTTCTGCATGGACAAATGCAGAATGTTGTGCTTCTGTTCCACCTGCACTTGAAGCAATGCAGAAGCCCGTCAGTTCTGGGGCTACGTAGTGGCAATGGCATAACACAGTACTGGGCTTGAGCTGGTAATATACATACTCTGAGCAGGATTTTTTCAGGCTCTGAACCATAATAATGTGATTGCGTGTCTTGCAGAGAACTATCTGAGGGAATGTATGAACACAGTGTAAGCATGACTGCCTAGACCTAGGTATCTCAGCATACTGAGAGACCGTATGTAAAAACATACTTGCTGTAGCATCTGTTGTTGACTTCAAGTAATGAAATGTCTTTTCCTGTTTTGTTCAGATATATTTCACTGCTAGCTTGCATACTGGGGTATTACTGAGCATAGACCCATACAAGGAGGTTGTTTACTTCTTCCACTGGAAAAATGTTGATTTTTCTGACCTTTTTTTTTCAAGATACACCAGCTCTGAGCAGCTTTGATGATAAGGAGATTCTCAGGCTTTTGTGATCAAAACACGTTAGACTCATGGATCTCTGAGGCTGGTGGATAGTGGGAGGCTCAGTCCAGCACAACCACTGTCTCTTCTGGGCTCATTCAGTTTGGAGCTGGTTCACTGTGCGTGAGCAACCATTTCTTGGCATAGTAATCTGGATCCTTTTCTCCAGCACCCCCTAGGAGTGCAGCCTGCATGCTTTCTGCCTGCTGCTAGTCTTTCCTTCACAGCCTGTCCTCCCGGCAAAGAGAGGAAAAGCAGAGCCAAGCCAGCACATGAATGGCAGGGCCATCACTGCTTATCAGAGGGACTCAAGTGCTCACTTGGTGGTGTCATTTGAGACACTCTGGAACAGCAGCGCTTGAAGGAGCTGCTCGTCCATTACTTCTGTTTTAGTATTTGACCATTTTAACCACTTTGTTTATTCTCGGCAACTACCTGTTTCATTTACACTGCATGCTTCCAGGCTAAGTGTAAGAGGTCACAATAGGATGAAAACGAAGGCAATGAGCAAAGGATGATGTATGTGGGGAAGGATGATTTCAGTTTATACCTTCTTTGGCTGGGATGTACCTTTTCAGGATGTGAAAGGTGAGCAAGGGGTGAAGAATCAAAGACAGCTAGTTGTATTTAGCCCAAGTTATTTGCTAACCTCATGCATTTTCCTTTTTTCCTCCTGACATCTCACCATATTCCACCGGGGACACCTATAGCTTGTCAATTATCTAATAAATTTATTTGAATAAACATCTTATGTCAACCTGAGAACCAAAAGAAAAGGCTCCTAGCTCAGGAGAATAAAGTGCAAAAAGTATGTAGAGGAGCTTTCAACAGTAGTAAAAATCAGCTCTCTTGAACAAAATTGTAAGGCTCCAATAATAGACCTTGATGACAAGTGGAATTAAATAAAACATGAGTGATGAAACCCTGTAATGTTTATGGTGAGGTAGTCCAGACAGCTGATTATTAACTGTTACCAAAACAGTGTCTTGGCAGTAAATATGCAGTAACCAGGATGGAGACTGGTAGCTAGTTTAAATTTTTGGTAAAGATCTGTTACACATTTCCAAGAGTCCTTCTAACACAATGAAATAATAGCATGAAATCAGTAATTATATGTGTGTGGAAATAGTGTATGACACATCATATTCAGAGGAGGGAAAGGGGTTATTTCCCATTTCACTCTGACTTGCTATCATATTGCTGTGTCTACTTTCACAGCAAATACCTAAGGAGTAGGACTGGGGCTTGCGTGTTGTTTTTAGCTAAGCAGCCATGCGTGTACCATGTCACACTAGACTTGAAAAAGTAAAAAAAAAGAGAAAAAAATATTATTTGCTCCCTGACACACCTAGAAATAAAACATCAGTGACCCTTAGATATAACTCACTGACTGGTTCCAGTCTGAGACGTCCAAATCCAGCCTCTCCTTTGGCCAGGAGTGGTGACGCCTGCCAGGCTCAGGACTAAGTACTGAAGAAGCCTTTTGGGACCAGGAACACCTACATCTAAGCTAGGCAGGCGCAATTTATAAAAGCCTCAATCTACTTGAATGAACTGTTTCTGACCCATCACAGATCCCAAGCCCCGTCACCGCCTTCTGCAGGGGACCACTGTTTATATCCCTTATTGACAGGCCATTGCTTGGGAGCCCTCAGGGAGAGCGATGGAAATTTCCAGGACTTGTCACCCTGCTACAGAACAATCCTTGTCTCACACGTGTGCTGCACAGTGCCTTAAGTACCCCATCGCTTTAGCCTTCCTAATGTTTGGGGCCTGCAATCTGCGGCTCCAAAACATTTTCCTGAAGCTGATGAGGCAAAGTGTTTTCCAGACTCACTTTGGCAGTACTTTTCTTTAATTGTTTTTATGCTGTTATTCTTCTGCTGTTATTTTCCTGGCCCTGCACCTGCAAATCCTGGCAGCTTTGTCAAGACAGGGCCTCATGGGGAGCAGCTCCCACTGCTCTGGGAATCGATCTCCTCTCCCCCTCTTCCTTTGTCTCTTGGTTTGTACATTTTAGTTTATATTAGAGAAAACCAAGAATAGTGCACAGCAAAGTTAAGAACAAAACAATAACAATAGTTAGCATGCAATAATAAGCCATAAAAATATGCAATAATAATGCTCAGTAAATGTTATCCAATAATATCTATACACACAGAAACTTAACAACCAGTCAATATGGAACATTTGCATTTGATTAGAATACTCCAATCAGCACTAATACCATCATAAACAGGAACACCTCATGAGGAGTTTGAGTGGGTCCCAATGAGAAATATATTCTACTGGATGAAAAACATGATAAAAATTATCCTCTTCATCCTCATCTTTAACCTCACCAGCTGCTGCTCCGGAGAGAGACTCAGAGGAGGACCATGGTCTGGGACCCTGATGTTGCCTTTCCCAGCTGGCCCTGGACAGAATTTTCCTTTTATCTTTTCTCTTCTGTTTGTTTTTATTTTTCCCCAGAAGTAGCTGTCACAGTTAGAACAGTTCCACGCCTTCAGCTACACACCAGCCTGGTGATTGCAGGGTCTGGGCTGGTCCCACTACTACCCTTGCTCAGTTCCACTGGCCTCATGGGTGCCATGGGGCTGAGGTTCCTGGACCCTTATGTCCCATTGGTAACACTGACTCACTGTGCAATGCTGAGGCAAAGCTTAGCACAAGCCCTTACCTTCTGTACCACACACCTGCCTCAGTTCATCAGTCATCCCTGTCCTGAAACATGGCCCAAACCCTTCCCCATTCTCAAGACTCACTGATGACACTGAGTCTACAGATAGCTCAGTATGGCAATGTAGCCTTAAGCCAAATTTAGAGGTCTCTTCTTCACAAAACAGGAATGCAAATGCATGAGGCCAAATCACAACTTTCTCCTTAATCTCATTCTGGGACTTCCTAGCCACTAGCCCAAGTGCCATCTATAGTCTCAAATTAATTAAAATGTATTTGTTCAAAGCACAGGATCACAGAATGGTAGGGCCTGGAAGGGACATCTGGGAATCATGTAATCTAACCCTCCTTGCCCAAGCAGGTTCAGCTAGAGTGTGTTGGAGGTTTTGAGTATCACCAGAGAAGAAGACTCCACAACCTCTATGGGCAGCCTGTTCCAGTGTTCCATCACCCTTACAGTAAAGAAGTTTCTCCTTATGCAAGGTGGAACTTCCTGTGTTCCAGTTTGTGCCCCTTATCCCTTGTCCTGTTACTGGGCACCACTGAGAAGAGTCTGGTCCCATCCTCTTCACACCCACTCTAGATATTTATAAGTATTTATAAGATCCTCTCTCAGTCTTCTCTTCTTCAGTCTAAACAGACCCAGGTCTCTCAGCCTTTCCTTGTAAGAGAGGTTTTCCAGTCCCCTAATCATCTTTTTTCACCCTCCACTGAACTCTCTCCAGTAGTTCCTTGTCTCCCTGGAACTGGGGAGCCCAGAACTGGACACAATACTCCAGATGTGGCCTCACCAGGGCAGAGGGGGAGGAGAACATCAACCTGCTGACCACACTCTTCTTAATGAACCCCAGGATACCATTGGCCTTCTTAGCCACAAGGGCACATTGCTGGCTCATGGTGAACTTGTTGTCCACCAGGACTCCAAAGTCCTTCTCTGTGGAGCTGCTTTCAAGCAGGTCATCCCCTGGTGTTCTTTCCCAGGTGCAGGACTCTATCCTTGCCCTAGTTGAACTTCCTTAGGTTCCTCTCCACTCAACTGTCTTGCCTGTCCTGGTCTCACTGAGTGGCAGCACAACCTTCCGGTGTATCAGCCAGTTTTGTATCATCAGCAAACTTGCTAGGGGGACAATGTTCCTTCTTCCAGGTCATTGATGAAGACTGAACAAGACTAGACCCAGTACTTATCCCTGGGGAACTCTGCTAGGTACACTGTCTGGCTAGGCCTCCAGCTAGACTGCATCACTGATCACATCCCTCTGAGCTCTGTCATTCAGCCAGTTCTCAAATCCACCTCACTGTCTACTTATCTAACCCACACTTTCTAAGCTTACCTATGAAGATATTATGGAAGACAGTGTCAAAAGCCTTGCTGAAGTCGAGGTAGACAACATCCACCTCTCTCCCCTCATCTACCCAGCCAGTCCTGCCATCCAAGAAGGCAGAGTCCCTTTTTCCACATTCTGTAAAATTCCTTCTTCCATTTGAGTTTTTCCAGAAGCTCTTTGATCATCCGTGCATGTATCCTGCCTCCATTGCTTTATTTCTTACTGTTAGGGATGCACTCATCTTGGGCTTAGAGGAAGTGGTGCTTGAATATTAACCAGCTCTCTTCTAGAGCGCTAACCCATGGGATTCCTCCAAGTAGGTCTCTGAAGAGGCCAACATTCTCCTGAATTCCAAGGTTGTAATACTACTTATTGCCTTGCTTTTTCCACATAGGACCCTGAACTCCACCATCTCATAGTCACTGCAGTCAAGGCTGCCCCCGCCTTCACATCCCCAATCAGTTCTACTTTGTTAGTACAAGGTCCAGCAACACACCTCTCCTCATTAGCTCCTCCACCACCTGTGTCAAAAAGTTATCATCAGTGCTCTGCAGGAACCTCCTGGACTGTGTGTGCCTAGCTGTACAGCCTTTCTAGAAAAGATCAGGGTCATTGAAGTTCCCCATGAGAACAAGGGCCTGTGATTGTGAGGCTACTTTCAGCTGTAGAAGGCCTCATTGACTTCCTCTTCCTGATCAGCTGGCCTGTAGTAAACACCCACAACAGTGTCACCCATATTAGCCTGCCCCTTAATTCTTACCCATAAGCTCTCTACTCATTCTTCACCCCTGCCTAGGGAGAGCTTGCTAAATTACAGTTGCTCTCGCACATAAAGAGCAACTACACTGCCTTGCCTTGCTGATCTGTATTTTCTAAAAGATACATAGACGTCCAAGATGGAATTCTAGCCATGCAAGCCACCCCAGTCATGCAAGCCATCCCACTACGTCTCTGTAATTGCAATGAGATCATGTCCCTGCGACTGCACACAGAGCTCTTTTTCTTCCTGTTTATTCCCCATGCTGCATGCATTGCTGTACAAGCATTTCAGAGAGGCAATTGAGCATGCAGTTTTCCTTGAAGGGGTGCAAGAGGCTCCACCATAATTATATACACCCTTGAGGTGGTTGGCCTTCTTATTTGTGTCTTGGAAGGAAGCTAAGGAACAGTCGTCATTGCTCTGTTTGACCTAGCTTATTCCCCAGCTGAATGTGAAGGCATGAGCATTGCCATTTTGGACCCCGTCCCGAGTCTTTCAGTTTAAAGCCTGCCTCCTCAAGTTGGCCAACCTACTGCCAAAGATTGCCTTGCCTCTGATACATCAACATCTGTCTCCAAGGTTTATTTAATATCATCTCCAGTCAATACTGAAGTAGACAACATACAGTAACTGTTGTAAACCTAAGTAACCCTTATTAGATCCAGTCCTAACGCATGCTTTCCACTGTAACCCCAAATCCAAATTTGTTATACAAGATAGTACAGCTGTCTTCAGAAAGAACAGCAGGCTCTGACTGCTTTCAATACACAGATACATGGCCCCATCACATTAGTCCCACACTTGGATATGAAACCTCTCCAAAAAGCCATCAGTCATCCTCATGTTGTCCTAGACCACATCCCTAATCCCAGTTCTTGCAGCAAACACAGTACTGGGCATTTTCCCTGGATTGCAAGGGTTTGTTGATCCAGTTTTACCATTGTAACTGAAAAGGGCCATCTAGCTGTGAGCAGTTTTGGGTCTGGCAGAGTTGTTGATCACTCTGCAGTCACATCACAGCTGGCTGTAGGACCAGATCACATCTGACTTAGAGTTAGAGTCAGGCTTTCACTCGTCACAGAGCCAGGAATTTGAGTTGTTGCTGAATCAAGGTGATACTTTTAAGATAGGTTTGTAGATATTACTATTAGGGCCCATCTTCTATACTTAGATGTAGTCTGACAGTCATAACTGGCCTATTCTTGAGTATGCATCTAGAGTTGGGTTTCATTTGTGGGTGAGCTCAGGGTTTGACTGGCATTGGACTTTTCTCCTCGGTTACTGTTTGATCCATAAATAACCACCAAGCTATTTTAATACGTCTTACAAAATGTGCCAGGAAGTCTATGGTTGTTTTGGTGTCTGGCAGGATTTCCTGAAAGAATTTTAGAATGAAGACTTCTTCTAAGATTTAAAACATGTTTTTTCAGTTAAAATCCTACCTCCTGCTCATCACTGGGTTTATTAGATGTTGGATTGCATTTCCCACATTCAATCCCTTTCCCATTCAAGCAATCCACCTGGCTCAGTTGACTGGCAAGCTTTCACAATGTCTTGTGCAAGCAACACTCCTTTTACACGTGGTGCAAAACCACAGTCTGAACCCACGCTCGTTCTTAGTCTGCCCCTACATTTGCCTGTGTGTTCCCAACTTCAGCTAGACCTTTTGCTGAGTGTAGGGTGAGTGGTGTTTTTGCACCAGTGTTTGAGCTCATGCAAGATCCATGTGGATTTGTGTTTTACTGGAAAACATATTCTGGTTTTAATAAAATTTTTGTGCAGACAGTGTAGGTTTCTTCATGTGGAAAGTGAAGAATCCTTTTTTCCATGTTTTCTACATTGCCTCTGATATTACTGCAGATCTCCAGCAGTATGTGTGAGGTGTGTGTTGCTTTAGCCTGTGGCAGAGCTCCTCTGGCCCTCACCTCTGTGGGACTGCGGTGCACACTCTGCTTTCTAGACCATACTGTCACCAAACCATGCTTTTGCTTCCCATGTCATTCATGCACAGAGATGTGGAACATCCACGTGGACTAATTCTCTATTATGGGCCAAAAAGTAGAGACTGACCACATTGCCCTTGGTTGACCCTCTAAGGTTTGGTGGATCCATCCCAGCATTTCATTTCATTTCCATAGTACAGTGAAATGAATAGCCTTTATTTTCTTAAGGTGCCTCCAAAGCGATTTGCCAGCCTATCACCTGACTGGTGATAAGGGTTGTTGAGAAGCGTTAGTCCACTGCTATTCCTGCGTTCAAAAATATTCAAATAGCACTGAAAGACTTCTCCAGCACAGTGTAAGTACAGGCCAAATTCACATCAAATTGGTCACCGCATGACAATAGCAATGTCACATGCACCCAGTGTTCATTAAGTGTGAAGAAGAACTACTTAATTTGCAATATATATTTTCTCATTGCTACCAGAGACCTCAAGTTATGTTCCTTTGCTTGTACAGTCTGCATTGCCAGAGAGCCCCCAATGGCCCCCTGGGCCACAGCTGCCTATCATTTATTCTATACATAAAGTATGAATTAGCATTCTACTCCAGTTTAAAAACTGTTCATCGTTGCAATAAATTGGATGAAAAAACAACATATTGGACAAACTCATGCCTTTAAAAATTATTGTTAGGTACTGTAGGGTTGAGTCTTCTTGGTCCTCTTGGTTTTTCTGTGTATTGTTTTGTTGTTTTGATCTTTGCCGTAGGTCCCTTATTCAATACTCATCCCTACTCTCAAAGGGCTCAGAGTTTTCCTCGCCCCAGAAAGCAAAGGACAAGACATCAAATCCAGATCTCTTGGAAAACAGCATAATGCACAAACCACAGGAGCAATGTGTGTTCTGAGAGCCTCTTTTCAATGTTAACTTTGTCCCGTGCTTTGATGCTTTCCCATATGCTCTCTTGAAACATGGTGAATCTCTGTTAAAGGCTCCGCTTTCTGGTTTTATCCTGTGTAAAAAGCAGATCCTGTAGTCTTGTAAAAGTTAGTAGTACAGGATAATAGAAAAAGTATGGAGAAGGTTTTCAGGCTAGAGAAGAAATTAGAGTTGACAACCAACATGCCACCCACTTTCTATTAAAAGATAGTGGTTATTTGCTAAAGCCCTGAGGATTAAATCCTAACATTACCTTTTATATCAGCTTTAACAAACATCTCCCACAAATCACAAACAGATCTTCAGACAAATTAGACTAATGCCCTGTGAAAATTGCAAACATTGTTTCTCTCAAAGTTAAGAAATTGTCATGGCGCAAGGAAGGCTGCGCTTCTTTCTGTGCACTCATATCCCCTTCATTTTTTTTCTGCTTGATGTTATCCTTGTCAGGTTGTCAGAACACATTTCCACAGTCAGCATTGGAAAAAATTACTAAGCCTGGCCAAAAGGACCACAGAACAAACTGCTCGGTTCCCATGGTAGAGACAATACCCTCACTACAAAACTGCAGTACATTTTTAAGAAGGGCCATCCTTCACCCACTGTGGGCACTCAAAGTTTGTACCAGCATATGGACTAGAGGTTTTTTCGCTTTAATAGCAGGTGGCTCCCACGTCTACCATCCACACAGAGATACTCTCATCTTTCCCCAAAGGGGGTACCTTTATCCCAGCTGCTGAGAGGGAGCAGTCCCTGGCCCTGGCCATCCTGTGAGAAGGGCTTGGCACTACCTGGGGGAAGGTGGGTTGTCACCAGCCACAGACTGGTGGACAGCATGCCAGCAGCTATGCAGACTGGACAATCCCACACCAGCACTTGAGGTCATGTTTGCTTTATAATTACAGATACAGCCCAAGACCTCAGTTTTAACCATTTAGGAGGATCATCAAACAAGGATGGAAAATCTGGACTCTGCCTCCCACCATTCTTCTTTTTAAGGAGAGCAGAGCCAGCCCGGCCACGCTGGCAGGAGTACTGCCCTGAGGAGCAGTGCTGCCTACCACTTCCTAACACCCAACCCTAAAGCCCTTGTAAAGAAGCCCTGAGGTGTCAGGGTTCCCAGCACTGCCAATACAGTCAGAAAGGATGTCAGCATTTTGTCAGCATGAGTTGCTTCCTGGGAGCTTTCAAAAGTATCTGTCTGACCACAGGGAGATGGCCTGCTTTGCCTGAGGAGGAGTCCTCTGCAGAAGTTGATAGTGAAGTAGCTGCTGCTGAGGTCATGGAAGCAGCACACGACTATTTTTCGAAACCATGCTGCAATGGCAGGCTGAAGCCTGATCCTGCCTTATGCATTGGCACCACACCCCAGAACCCCCTTGCCTATAAAATATTTCGTAGAAGACTCCCAGGGAGGTAATGATATAAAATTGGAATGAAAGATGGGAAGAATCATAAATAGGAGGGTAGGTCAGATGCCGAAGTATATTGAGGCTGGTGGCAAAATGACTGTTCCCATGTGTAAGCACAGCTCTCTGTAGCACAGCTAACTTCCAGCTTTGTTCAAATGATGGAAAGTCTCAGAATGGCATCAGCTCAGCCATGAGAAATTTGGGACATGCTGTACTTGGTGAGCAGCACCTGGAATTGATTGGCGATCACCCACAGTGTAAAGGCAGGGCTGGCCTGGGAATTGTTTCCCACTAGTGCAGCTCCGACATGCAAATTCCCATTCTGAGTCCCCAAAGAAGCAGCTGCATTAACTCACTCCAGCAGAGATGCTGTGAAGATGATACATAAAGGCATCTCACTGCAATATGTTAATCTCCTGCTCTGCCAGCTTTGAGGAGCACCGTGCTTTGAAAAGCTACTGGCTGTGAAATTAGAATCATACCTTTGGCCAAAAGAGACAGTGAGCAGTAAGGTAAGGCTATTCTTCTCTCACTTGCCATATGGTCTCTAGTTGTTTGGGACAAATGGTGAAAGAATTGTCCTGAGCTCAGACTCAAAGGTCATGCTCCACAAAATGTTTTTAAGAAATCCTCCTAGAAGCTCAGATAAAGGCATGTGGAGGACAGAGAGGTGATTTGAGACAGTCAGCATGGCTTCATCAAGAGCAAGTCCTGCCTGGGCAACCCAGTGGCTTTCCTTGGTAGACTGTCTACATGAGCAGACAAGGGAAGAGCTATGGTTGTCATCTGTCTGGACTTCTGTAAGGCCTTAGACACAGTCCCCCCAAAACATTCATCTCTCTAAATTGGAGAGATATGGATTTCATGGGTGGTAAATAGCTCAATGTCCAGGTAGAGATCAGTGACAAGTGGTGTCCCTTAGGGGTCTGTACTGGGACGAATGCTGTTTAATATCTTCATCAATGACGTAGATGGTGGGATCAAGTGTATGCTCAGCGAGTTTGCAGATGACACCAAGCTAAGTGGTGCAGTTGACATGCCTTGTTATCAATACAGGCTGGGGGATGATGTGATAGAGGGTAGCCCTGCGGAGAAGGACTTGGGATACTGGTGGATGAAAAGCTGGACGTGAGCTGGCAATGTGCGCTCGCAGCCCAGAAGGTTAACCACATGCCGGGCCAGCAGGTTGAGGGAAGTGATTCTGCTGCTCTACTCCACTCTAGTGAGACCTACCCTGGAGTACCATGTCCAGTACCATGTGCCTTTGGCACAAAAAGGAAGTAGGTCCAGACGAGGGCCAAAAAAATGAATAGAGGGGTAGAAAACCTCTTCTATGAAGAAAGAATGAGACATTTGGGGTTATTCCGCCTGGAGAAGGGAAGGCTCCAGTGAGATCTTATAGCAGCCTTCCAGTACATAAAGAGGGCTTATAAGAAAGATAGGGACAGTCTTTTTTAGTAGGGCCTGTTCTGATAGGACAAGGGGTAATAGGTTTAAACTAAAAAAGGGCAGATTTAGACTAGATATAAGGAAGAATTTTTTTAAAATGTGAGTGGTGAAACACTGGCACAGGTTGCCCAGAGATGTGGTAGATACCCCATCCCTGGAAACATTCAAGGTCAGGTTGGACAAGTCTCTTAGCAACCTGGTCTAGCTGAAGATGTCCCTGCTCACCACAGGGTGGTTGGGCTACAAGACATATAAAAGGTCCCTTCCAACCCAAACCATTCTATGATTCTATGATCCAAAGCTTACAGAGGCTGTCAATGAATTTTGAGTAGGTTTTGGAGTAGGCATGTCTACTCAACCTTACTGCAATTTGTCTACAGAAATGTCATGACTATGCTGAGCTCCTGATGTGCTAATAGGGGCAGCTGTGGGAAGGAATTAAACTAGAAGTAAAGCAACTTTAGGAATGAGTAAGTTGTAGGTGACAGTTTCATTTTCTAGTGCTGGCATTTGCCGAAATATGTGAGCTACTTAATCGAAAAAAGGGTTTGGCATGCCCTTTCAGGCCAGCAGATCCACTCCTGATTGGGTAGTGGCAGTGATTTTAGAGGATGGAAGAAACTTTGCAAGCAGACAAATGACAGTTCACAAATTGTCCATCTAACTATTTATCTGTGGATATACCCCATAGCATAAATGCTTATATTGCCTCCAAATACATGTATTATAATTCTAACTAAGGGGATATGTGCTCTTTTCCAGAGAAAGAAAAAATACTTTCCTGCTTTTTTCAGGAAGTTACATTGAAAAATTTTTCTGTTTCTCTTCTCTGCCCTGCTCCACACTGCCCTTCTTTTCTTCTAGTATTTCATACTACTTTAATAAGAGATGCTGTAAATAGCATCATTGGGTTTAGTTAATACATTTTACCAAAAATAAGAATGCAGTAGTCGTAACCTGTAGTAGTGAAGACGCCTGAAGGCTCTGTCTTGACAAGAAATGATGCAGAAGAAGAAGTATCACAGACAAGCTCTCCCATCATATAAGGAGTCTTTTCCACATGAATAATTTCTCTTTGTCCACATTTCTCTCAAAGTGGGACTTAGATTTTTGCTAATTGAGTATATTGAACCTTAGAGCTAAAACCTGTGCTTAGGTCTCTGTAATACAGCAGCAGTGAAAAGTGGGGACACATGCACAAAGAAACTTTCCATTTCTTCTTTTTTAAAAAATTCCTTTTTTAACCAAAGACATGCTTCGGGGTATCTTACTTGTACAATTTGACGTTTTTAACCCTTTGAGACATATTAGGGTGGAAAAGACGAAATATTTGAGTTTTCCTGACTTTTCCCTTTCTTTCCATATTTTCTTTGTTACATCACTGGTGTTCTTTTAAATGGTTTGCTCAGCAAAACACTTTTTTTTTTTTCAAAACCTTTTGTTTGAAAAAAGTATCTTTTTTTTCTAATGTTCCCTTTTTTACTATTTTGCATTAGCAGGGATAAAGGCTTCGCAGAAGGAACGAAGCTCTCTGTCACTGCTGTGCAAATGAAAGGGGCCACATGAGTGAAATGGACTGGAACTTGGAACATCCTTTTCATGCTGGTATAGTTAGAACTGGCCTCAGAAGAAGGACTTTTCATCACTTAAGCAAGAAAGGCAGATGGAATAAACTCAGGAATCTTACCAACTTCTTAGTGGTGCCAGTTCCACTTAGCTAGTCCTTAAAGTAGAACTACATACTAGCAACTTTGAATTTTCTTCCATTTCCCTGTCCATACTTTGTGGCTGAGAACTTCTTGCCAGACCCACAAAGGTATTTAGGTGCCCAATTCCTATATAAGTGTTCAACTTGACAATGTGAAATCAAAACCTTTCGAATCCTGCCCAGCTATATCCTTCCTTTCCTTTGTTACTGAGAACTGCGTTCGGCTTTTATGGCATTTATTTTTCAGAAGAGGATAAAACATTTTATCACTTATGAAAATGTGGTTACAATTTGTATGCAGGTCTATAGAATATTACATGGAGGTGTAACTCTTACCATGCCATTTTCTGAGTAGTCTATTTACTAAGTGTTAATGTGAGTCCCAGCAGGGTGCAGTTTGTAAACTTATGAGTGTTTAGAAGTATTACATTAATGGCTGCATTAAGTGCCTGATCCTGCAATTAGAAAGCATGTGACTAATGCTTATGGCACATAAATTGTCTCTATTGTCAGAGCTATTTGGATGCAGCTTTGATTTGAGGACAATTAGGCTGTTGCCTTTTTCAGAGCCTGCACACTGCTTCTACAGACAGAAAAGGGCCGTGGCGGGCATCACCTAGACCTGCTGCATCAAGCAGGCTGGGCAGAAACAAGCTCCCGTCCTTGTTCCTCTTAGTGGAGGTATTCTGGCTCAGAATCAAGCTCAGGAGTCTTGGTGACATCTCAAGGTAGCTGCATCCTGAGGGCATCATGACCTTCAACACGTTCCTCCCCATAATGCCACTGAGATATTGTGGTTTGATGTTTCTGTTTTACAGACAAGGTACTGGGAGACTCTGGATGTGGCTATACAGTATAGCAGGAAGTCCAGCATATACACATACATATATGTATGTTTATGGGGAAGTGTCTATACACACATGTATATGTGTGTGTGTCTATGTACACACACATGCACACTTTGGTATATACAGAAAACTACCTAGCTGTGGATCCGCTGCCATGCTCAGCTTGACAAAAGAGCTTGACATGATTTATCCCACACTGCTATTGTTCTGGCTACTTCTGTAACTGTGCTCTTAATCCCAGATTCACCCTGCCTGACGTACGCCATCTGAAAATGAGGAGTCTGCTCCTAGACTGAGATGAATTACTCTGTTTAACTGCAGAGGAAACCCAGATCCCAGCTTAGACACCTGGGCTTTCAGTTGCTGCAGTTGGGTGAGATGAGTCCTATTCCCAATGGCATCTCCAGTAAAAATCTTTGCTGAAACTGGTCTGGAGCCAAGATTCCTGAGCACAAACTAGCAGCCAAGCCCTTGAACCAGCTTTTTTTTTTTACATAGTGTGGGTCTGCATATTTCAAACTGTAGTCATTCTTCACGTGAGTGAAACTCCTAATTTCATGAGTTTAGGCCTAAGATTTATTTAAAATTAATTTTAATCCATGCCCCTGGCTACAGTTAGTCTCAATCTACACAAGTGTATAAACAAAAAATCGGAAAAATGTATTCTTTACGTTTATTTGACCTTTAGTTCCTGAGTTATGTCTGGCTCACTCTTGACCATATCTCAATTATACTGCTTCATAATACCTATATAAAACCTGGCTATGCTTGTTATTCTATCATCTGATAAACTATTATACAAAATGAGTGGAAAAATCTGACTATAGCCAACTTTTTTGCACTAATTTGTCATTATCTTTTATGTAGATATTCTCAATATGCACCACACTTGTTGGCTTCATGAGCTGGAATTACTAACAATGATAAATAAATCAAAATGCAGTTTTTCTTTCCCTGACATCTTTTTTCTGAAATGTTATTTTACAGCTTCTGACATTACTGTCTGTGAGTGCTGCAAAGCAAACAAGAGCTCCCACATCATCATTGACATAGGCTATTCTTAATCTCAGGCATAACATCTTTACAGTGTCACAAGTCATTTGCTTTCCCCAGCCCTCCTTACTTCACAGCCTGCAGATGATGAACCTGCAGAAGGGATATACAAAGGGGTAACAGCACTAAGGTAAGGTAAGAGGAAGGGCTGACAATGAGGATCTTCCAGCAGTGTAAATATATTAATCTATAGAGATTGAAAGGATATTGCAGAACAGCATTTGTAAAATGGTATGTTTTTAATAAAAATGATAATTGAGGAAATAATTTTTCTTTCAGAAATGTCAGTATTTACTAAGACAGCAGCAGGAGGCAGTCAGTGCCAGGGATGTATAGATTTTACTTGGGATTGGAGTTAATCCTGTAACACAGCTAAATTTAACATTTTTATTAAGGGGGGTGGGGTGGAGGGGAGGAGCGAAGAAGAAAAAACCCATGGTTTTGATCTTTTGTAAAGTTTCCTTGTGCACTGTACTACCTGTTGAAACCACATAAACTTGTATTTTTAATTGGAAAAAGGACAGTGTGTGCCTATGTTTGTATGTGATGGCATTTTGTGGGAATCTGGGATTTGTGGTTCAGTCAATATGTTTGTAGCTATTTCTGTGGGTGGCACTGGCTGCTCCTTTGCTGGTCCAGCACTGGAAGGGGGACTCCACTAGTGAAGAGCTCTGCTTTCAGAGCACCACGTGTCCCTCTTCTTATCCCACCACCACTACAACTGTTCTGTGACCTGAAAAGGAAAACAAGCCTGTCCCTCAGAACTGCCACAAGGATGGGAGCAGATACATTGGTCTCAGCAGAAATGCACAGAGTCCAGGATAGGTATTGGTTGGTGTAAGACTTTGCTGTGTCAAGGAGATTTGCTTGGCTAAATCTTTGAGTATAATTATAAACACAAAACAAAAACCCAAATAAAATGAGCTCATTTACGGTAACTGGGGAATTGCAAAGTGCAATATTTTCCAGACCTCAGGCTAGGAAAATGTGTTGTTTTTTTTTCCCCTGAAATCTCCAGGGACATCAAGACGATCAGCAGAAAGCAGCTTGTTTTTGTCTTAAAACAAGTGGAAAAGGTTCCCTGGTAGGCAATGTCTCCAAGTCTCGTCATTATTTCTCCAGACAGGTAGCAAAGCATGCAACAGACCAATTAGTTCTCATTGCAAAAACCCAGATTGTACCTCAGGGAGTATGATGCCATCTTCCTTCTAATTTCCTAACTAGCATTACATGTATTTAATTAAGCTTTTGATTATGGTGTGCAAATGCCAGGAAAATGATCAGATATTAAATATCAGATATACTTATCTATTTGGAAATGCCATTAGAAGTTTTTTGTTACTCCAGGCTATAATATAAGAATCAATTAAATTCAGCCTCTAGAATCAAAGAAGGTTTAGTCATATCTGTGTAGGTAAAACCAATAGGTTATCCACTATCTCTGAAGGTGCAAAAGGATTCACAATGCAGACCAAAAAAAAGCCATAGGCTTTAATGATTGATCTCCCTGGAAAAAACCTGTAAAATAAAGCTACTGTAGTGACCTTGGGATTTCCACCTATAGATATTTTATAAATATTTGGTGATACCTAAAATGTATTTTGGACATGTGTTTATTATAATAAACTACACTAAAATGAAAAACAGAATAACCTCCAATTACTTCCTAAACATTTTGCCTGATAAATCTGGAACACATTAAAAATATTTTAGGAATAATTGAAACATTTCACACATACAGCATTGATGCAGCATTCTTCTTTATATCTAAACCATCTGTGCGCTACTCGGTTCTTGTCAGATGGGCACTGTGAAAGGAGCCTGCCGATTTGCTGGGAATTGTTCTGGCTGAGAAAGCATTTGACCAGTATAACCACATAGGTCACCATTTATTAGCCAAGGCAGCATGTCACAGCACACAGGCAGGTATCCAACATGAAATTTGCCTCAGAAAGCTGCAACCCCTACTGTTTTCCCCTGGAACCTAATCCAGAAAACATGACTTGAGGGAGGATCCAGCAGAGGAGTTGCATGATCTTCTGCTGTTTCATGGAAATGCTTTTGGAAGCTATTTTCTGGGATAATCTATCATGAAACAATCATTGAATAAATGTGTCTTATATGAAGGTCTTGATCCTTCAACTATTCCTCTGTTGGCTTCTCTATCCACTCCAGTGGCCACTACAACAGTGGTCCTACTTCTGCCTTACACAGTCAGAATGTCTCCTTCCCATTCCCAGACCCCATCTCCGTATTTCTGATATATTTTCCTATTAACCATTTGAACCACAAAAATATTTGAAGAATTCATGGACGGTTGATTATTTGTGACAATCGCTAAAGTCCTTTTCATGCTTCCCACAATGCAGTCCCCCATCCTGTAAACACTGTTTATACACATTTGTTTCTAAATATGAACCTGTATGTGGCTGCATTTAGCTGAACCCAGCTTATGAAGTGAACTAGATCACCTTTACTCTCAAGAGTGCTGTCATCTTCACTGCTTCCCTGCCTGCATCATCTGAAACACGTATTAGCAATCATTTACATGGTATTTGTGATTTAAATATAGATAGTGTTGGGTGGAAAGAAGAAAAGGGTGGTTTCCCTTCCAGAAAGTCTCCACCCAATTGCCTATAAAATATCTATGTTGAAAACTGGTAGTTGCTTTTAAAAATTTTATTTAAAAAAAAATTTACAATCAGATAACTGATTTATCAGACTTCCAATCTTGACATGCTTTTTCTATGAATGAAATCAGCTTGATTTGACAAGCTTCAGCTTCCATTAAGTCATAATTGGCACAAATTTTTACCTCTACCTCCAGGATCAGCCATTTCCTATGTGCCACCACCAATTATTTGAGTTGTCCCTCTCTTTTTTTTGGTATAGGCACAGAATTCATTACTTGCCTAGAGAAAGAGTAAGTTCCTTAGCCACTGCTTTAAGAATTCCTGGGGACACTTAATCCAGCCTTGCTGAATCAAACAGGTCTGAGGTGACTTGTATTCTCCCAGTTTACTCTTAGACCACAAAACATTTCATCAGCATCATATGATACTTATACTTCCTCCAGCTTTGATCCACCAGAAATACTTATTGAATGCATCTGTCTCATGATGTCTCATTACTAGAAGTTTAACCATCAACATTTAGTAATGGACTCACAGAAGTTCCTTTCATTCCTCATGTATATTTGTAGAAGACATTTTGTATCTTACATGGAGTTTACTCCCTTTTTCCCTATGCGCTGTGTGGGGGGGGAGGCAGCTGGTTGGTACAGCTTGAGGTGATTAAAAGCTCAGGTTGGGAAGGTTCTTAGGAGGCAGAGCTTATATAAACGAGGTTTGGGCAAAAACACCCAAACACCTGGGAGCTGCTTCCATGGGCAATCTTCTAGAGGAGATTTCGGACAGCTGTCTTACAATGTCGGGACCCAATGCCATCCAAAGTTTGCGTAATAAACTTTTTAAAGTACCTTTTTTCTTCCTTGTGAGCTGACCAAGTACTTTTGCTCCTGATCACACTACCTGACCTAGGGCACAAGGCTTTCTGTGCTCCCATGAGGCTGCTGTTTATGGTGGTGAAGTCCTGACATCAGCAGAAGAATGATGATGCAAAAGAATGCCATTGCCTTAGACACTTCGCAATGCTGGGTACCACAGCACCTGGTGTGTGTTCATGGGGCATGTTGCACAGACATATTGCTCTGGATGAACCCAACCAGTGGTTTTAGTGTGGTGCATCTCACAGCCTCCACAAACCTCCCGTAAAGCAGCTTTTTTGAGCAACCTTAGGTCTCTCTGTGGTATGGTGCAGGGAGATGCAGGTTCAAGACTGTCAAGGCAGAGCTCTTGGTGCAATGGGTTTTTCCCTGTTGTTGGTGGCAATGCCTCTGCAGCCACCCCTTCTGCCCGAGCCCCACCGGGACCTTCTTAGTGACCCAGAGACAAACGACCTCCCCAGGTCAGGATCCACATACAGAACTGAGCTGGAAGAGATAAAATAAACCCAAATTCACCCATCTGGTTCTCACTGCAGGACCTCTGCCAGCATGGAGCTCCACTGGGATCCAGGCCCTACAAGTTATATTTTCTGCAGATATTCTTACAATTAAAAACAGGACTACAAAGGAATCTGGGAGGGAGCTCTTGGCAGCATGTTGAAAGCCCCTGAATAATTTTTTAAAAGAAGATTAATGTAACTGTTGCTGGTACCTCTAGGGAAAAGTACAGCTCCATTTTGCAGCAGGCTGTAATTTGTAAATTGAATCTAATATTGCCACATAAATAATACTGCAGAGATTAAATCTGAGGAAAGGTGTGAAATGAGAGAGTTACAGCATCTAAGAAGCAAATGCAGCAAATACTTTTACAGTCACTGTGGAGCAGAATGTATTAACAAATATTTCTATTGTTCAAGTCAGCTCTCTGCTAAATGAGAATAACATGCACTTTATATCACAGGGAAAGTGCCAAATATTGCAATTTTTTTTTTACTGTTTCCTCGGAGCTAGCCTCTTTGGTCTCCATGTTGCAGTCTAGTGTTATTGTTCCAAGAAAACTTTTGTGTCCTCAATGTATTCTCTATAAACTGTGAAAACTCCAACTTAATGTGGAGGATTCATATTTCTCTTGGCTGGGAGTGAGGTTGTGAAGCTACCAGAATGCTTTAGGTGCATGAAAACATTACCATCTCTTTAAAAAAATCAGCTAAATGTAAAAAAGCTCCTTTTTTGACCTTTCATGCCTTGACATCGTGTGACATCCAGCAGTCTGTGCACAAGGCTGATCCCAGAGTGTGCAGGTTTATTGGTGTTTAGGACACAGTCTCGTAACACATTACTCACTAAAAGTAGTTATGTCTACTAGAACTTACAACTACTACAGGAAAAATAGACCCTCATGTGCTGTTAAAGTGGTTAAAAGAGTCATTTTATGAGCTATTAGCTCCAGTTTTGTCAAAGGAAACATTTCACAGGCAAGTATTCCTTAGCGTCATCCTATGGTCTATAGGTTTCTGTTTTCCATTGCTGTGTATCAATCACCTTTGTTCTCATACCTCATGGCAAATTTCTCCTTTGGCACAACAGGGCAGCAGCTGGGCCATCTCCCCTCCTATAAACTATAACAAACTCCAATACCGTGCTCTGGTCCAACCCACTCAATGCCCATTAAAGAGAGGAAGGACATCCACATTGGCCGTGGAGTGACCAGAGGTAGTTTTTTAGCCTTGGTATGGACGCCATCTTGACTACCAGAGTATCCTATTACCAGATGTTTAGTGTGTAGAGTGAGATGAGTTGAACATTGTAACCTTTAGCTCTTGAGCCAAACAGACCATCTGCATCCAATAACATCACAAAAAGTCCAAATTTTTAATAGATCTTTGCCTTATTTTGGGCAGCTGCAATGTTCTGGTTGCACTTTTTACTCCTGTCAGGATATTTATCAATACATAGTTAATTTCTGATTAGAAATCTTTGTGTGGTGTCAGCCTCAAAAAATTAGAATTCAATAACAATTTAGATGTCATTTTCTATTGATATTTCTGGAGTCTCCTGAAACCTGTCTAAAGTTTGAAAATTTCCAACCTGGAACAGAATATTTCTACAATTCCAGGAGGTGACTATACCTTTTTTTTGAGGGCTGAAAGACACTTTCAAAGCCACCCAAACAGCTGCCAGTATTTCTTGCAGTATTATGATGGAAGATCAGGAAGGAGAGAGAGACTTTGTAAACATACATACTATTAACACCACAGAGGATGTCCAATGTTCTCTCCAGTCTGCTGCAACATAAATTGCATGATGAAAGAACCTGGAAAGTGTTAAAATAGCTAGTTATATATAAGGAAGGAGAATGAAACATTGCACAGGATGGGAAGGGACCCCTGAGTCCAGGTCTCCTAGTTGTGAATGACTATGGAAGAATTGCCCAGTTTCTTGTTCAAGATGAGGTGACTTTTCAGAGCCCATAATAACAATATGCAGGCCACAGTTACTTCAGGTGCACTCCTGTGATCCTTTTTTTTTCGCTTGCCCCATCCTCCTCCACTCCTCCCTGAACTCCATTTTAGTGCTGTACAGTTTTATGTCAAACTTTAATTAACAAGGGTTAACCAGTTTTTTTTCTGAGTTTTGAGGTGGGCTATAACAGCCTGGTGGACATGCCATGTCTTGTTAGACCACTATTGGTATGCCCTGAGTGTTCAAGAAATATTGACCGCTGGTACTCACCCCACACCTTCCACTGGGGAGGTCCAGGCTGTCTGATTAAGTCTATCCATCCCTTCTGTGCCCCCCAGGAAGAAGTCCTGGGAGATGGTGTGCCTCCATCAGCCATGGTGGGGAAAGTAAACCTGCTCCACTCACTGTGGTACCAACTGGATTTTGGACCTGTGGTTTTTGTTCTCCAGCATGGAGTTGCCTGTTGTAAGTGGTCCTTAGATAGTCCTTTCAGGGGGAGAGTGTCATAATTATCCCTGGGCATCTAGATGAGGTCTGTTTGTCATCTAGCTTTACTGATCAAATCACACGATGTCCCCAAGAGGTGAATATTCATTAAAGACTCCATTCTCACTTTCTCAATGCAGAATCATTCTTCCTCTCCCCACCCTCTGAAAAGAAAAAGGACAAAAAAAAAAGGAGAAGAAAGCCATGAAAATTCAGAGTTCATCTAAACCTATCAACATGTGCATAACGCATGTCTGTGCCTATTAATCACTGCTGGGGAAACACAAAGCCACATTGCCATTATGGAAAAGACAACAGATCATTCCAAAGCCATATGGCCACCACCATTGATCCTCACATCCAGAAATCAATGAATGATCTTGACTGGTAAGAATGTAGAACGAGAGCCAATATTATAACTCCACTGCTTCTACAGACTGTCGGGAAATACGCTTGGAGAGTAATGCAAAACTGCAACAAAGGGCACATGGACGTGCTATCAGTATTTGCTATCAAAGGATCTTATCATGTGGTGCAATGTGCTTGAAGAGTGATTACAGCAACTTTAAAAAAAATTGCATTACCCCATTTGTTCCTTCATAAATCAGTTTTCTAACTGAATCTTGTGTGAGTTGGAACCTAAGTTATATGGAGAATCCTTCAAATCCTTACAGTACTACGTGATCACATATATTTGGGTTGGAATCCTCACATATATTCTAGCACTTGGTTAAAAAAGTCGTTGTCATCATCATAATTTCAAGTCTGTTTACAGTAAATGCACTGAATATCAAAAGTGGATGTGGGACTCAGCATATATATTTTGATACCTTCACTGGTGCCGAAACCAAATTGGGAAATTCCAGCTTTCATAACAGGCTCTAAACGTCTTCAACCATTTTTATAAGCTGTATTAGAAAGTAGGTGGTGTCTGACACAATCTTTAAATGCAATGGGCCAGATACTCAGCTGGTATTAATTGTCACTCTTTTGTCTTTGAGAGCACCATGCCAATTTAACCCAGTGTAGAATCTGGCTCAGCATGGTCCTTTCTACACTGTCTGCTTAATCTGTTTAAATCCAAGTTACTCTAAAGTAGCTTTCAGTATCATTTAAATCTACCCCAAGGAGCAAACTATTCTTTCCAAGGATGAAATGGCATCCAGAGATATTTGCCTTCAAAAGCTCGTCTCCCACACTGCAGGAGTGTATGGCAGTCTCCAGCTCTTGGCTGACATGGAAAGAGGGTCTAAATTTGAATCTCTCAGTTCACCACCCCTGACCTCAAGAAAATTGAGTTGCGTTGCAACTTTGTGTAATCTTGAGTTTTAAAGTTTATATAAATAGATACCCACTGCTCCTGGGAGCATGCTCCAGGCCATGAAGTGTTAAGGAGGGCAATGCTTAGCTGCCTTTCCCCTATGTTAAAACAGTGAACAGAGTTTCAGTCTGGGATTTTTCTGCTCTTGCCTGAAGGTTATCACAGGCCAGAGGTGATTCCCAGAAGGCAAGGTAGCTGCAGCCACCCTTTTTGAGGAAAAAAGATCGTGAATCTGTATGGACATGATCCTTGCACTGACCATTGGCCTCAGGATCAGAAAAGAGTCTCTGAAGTATTTAATGTGTTTGGGTAGATGCAGCCCCTTGTTTTCTCATATTAGAGCCATTTTGCTTTGCATAAAGTATTGAAATAGTCAGTGGAGTGGTGTCTGAAGGTGTTTCCTTCCCACTCTTGGCTGCAGTGAAGGTAGGTGATGCCCAAACACTGACACACTGAATGGTACATTGGCATCCTGCTCCTGGGTCTTGACACACCTTGGTGATGCTGAAGCAGAGCAAAAGAATAGCTCCAGGGACAATTTCTTCTTGTTCAGGTCTTCTCTGGGAGAGAGGTTGGAGGATGGGGTGTAAAACTCAGTTTCCAAACCAGTCATGTGGTAAAAGAAAGGTGTGATCCTGTGGAGTTATGAGGGGGTTCCTTGAATGCCAGTGATACCTAAGTATTAGACATGGATCCTCAGTGTCTCTTCCAGGGCTGTCCATGCCCTGCAGTTTGAAGCTCGCTTCCAGCTCTGAATGAACCTTCACAGTGCCATGTAGAATAACTGCTCAGGTCCCAGCGTAGCACACTCACAGAGATGTCCCAGGTGTGTTAGCCGAGGTGGGGTACATGCGGCTACAGCCATGCTGCTTCCCACTCTGGAAAGTCCATGTTTGTGCTACCAGTGCAGCCTGCAAGAGCTAAGATGCGAAAGCTGGGTAAGATTGTTGCTGCCAGGTGCCTGTGCAGTGAGTGCTCTGCACCATGCAGTTAAGCTGGGATGACTCTGTATCCCAGATCAGGAACTATGCATGTGCATCCCTTTGGCTGACTATCAGGCAAGAATACATGAAAATTAAACAAATTACTGGTTATTACAAGAAACATATTTCACTAATTGGCTTCTGAGGGCAACATTTTATTGGGCAACAACTATCAATAGGCAAAGTGTGGCACTTGTTTAATATTAGAACTTTATTCTAGCCTAAGGGAAAGGAAAGACTAAAGGATCAAGGAGACAAATGAAAAACAAACACGGAAAGCTGCAAAGTTAAAAACACTGAGAGGAGGAAGCCACAAGGGAACAGGATTAGATTTCAGAGTCTCTATAAGTGAGCACTAGGATCTTTCTTGTAAATTAATTCCACACTTAATTTTTGGAATTCTTTCTTACTTTTCCAGACTCCAGCCAAAACTAAGTCAGATGAGAATGTTATAACAGATTGGCATCCTGGGATGTAGTGGTAAACTAGTTTACTTTCACAGTTTCCTTTCATATGTAGATTAAGCACTGAATTTTCCTTTGTCATTGCTTGCAAAGATCTAAGTTTCCTTCCTAAGGCATCATCTTTTATTAATCAGCTTATCCACAACAGAGTCCAAAGAGACTGGAAATGGGTTCAGACAGATGTTGATAAATGTCTTAAGTTTCTTATAAACTAAATCAAGGCCAGCCATGTTTTATTAATAAGCTAACCTTCAAACATACTTTGTCCCCTGTATACTGTATCGCACTTTATATGCCATCCTGTTTACACTGCTTGTCTCAATTTTATTCAAGGCTGTTAACATCCATTACTTAAAAAGGCGAACCCAAATGTATGTGTATAATGCTGTCATAAAGGGTAAATGTTATCATCTGCAAAAGTACATGCTACATACCAGGTGTGGTAAGAATTTGGAAAGATGTATTCCTTTATGGCAGACTCCCACAATGTACCATGAAACACTTCCCATTAGGTCAGAGTTATAGTGATGATTCATTAAATGCAAAGCATTGCACTCAGACTTCAACTTTCAAATGAAATGTACTGAAAAATGTACCTTGGAGGCTGAAAGCCCCACTCACTCCCCAGGTTCTTAAAAAATCTTCCAATGGGAAAAGTCATGAGAAGATAAGCAGAATTCAAGTGGAGGAGCTTGAATCACAGCAAATAATTTATCTCAGTGAAAGGGATATCTATAAGAGATCTGAAAAGACCATTGGATAATTAAAGTGATACACGATTGGAAAACTATTTCTGACTGTGTCAATTAGGCATCTGTTAAAGGTTTTAACAGAAACTAATGAAACTGTGGAGAAAAGAGAAAAAAATCAGAAAGGAGTCTCCAATTTGCTAGTTCTATTGTCTCATAAATGTATTTTCCATTGTATCTCAGTGTGCTAAAACACTTTAAAGGTCTTGCTCTCATCAGGTTCTTACATAAAGGATCCCCTCTGCTCTTTAGGTGCTTTCTGACAAGTGCTTTTTGCTGACCAGCCTCAAATCTCACTGAAGCTTAATGGAAAATCAGGAAGGTCCTTTGCCGTGCAGGTTTGGGCCCAGAGGCACAAATGAAAATACTTTCACTGTCTTTATTGTGTTCAAGAGATGAAAGGAGAAATTTCGGTGGCACTCCATATTCTGGGCCTTTTGCAGGACACAGAAATCCCACATGCCAATTCCTCTTATTGTAGCTGATGAAAGTTCCCAGCATGAGGAATCGTAAGAGTCTGCCACAATTCTCTTGCAAAAAAGCAGCCTCTAAAAAGTCCACTTTCCCTCCAGAAAAAGGGAAACACATCAACACTGTTCATGACTACTTGGTGTAGGATGTCCTGCTAAACACCAACTCCAAGGACTTTCCTGCATGTTCCTCACAAGAAGTTGTAGCATTACCTCCTGTCAGGCTGGTCTGCAGTGGTAACTACATTTCACCGAGGGTTAAAAAATAAAAACTTGTAAGATGTCCTTTGTAAAAAGCAAGTGAATTGCAAGATCAAATATCTACCTGATCCATGAAATGAGGGATGTGTACTGACAGCAGGTGCACTAAAGCTTAAGATGCCTTACTTTTTTAAATCAGTCATTTGTTTTCCTATCAGCTATATTTATATGTAGCAGCAGGCAGTCAGAAGCCCATTTGAGCTGGACAAGAAATATCTTATGTTAAAGTCCTAAAAAATTTCTTAGTCATCCCAGTAACCTCAATATAAAATTTAGGACCATGCGTACCCTAGCAAAACAAACAAAGTCACAGGCATGGGTTTTCAGCATGGGCTGTCATTCTCCCAAGCCATTACCAAGCCCAGCTCAAATAAAGTAAAAAGAGGTCTTTCTCTTTAAGCCATTGGGATGTCCTCAGAGAGGGTATTCACTGCTGTTTGTTTTTCTCATTCTGTGAGACACCTCCCTCTCTGCCTTGGCTAGTGCATAAGTGTAAGCCTCAGAAAGCTCCTGTATAGCACGCAGTGAGCGAGCAACTCCTGCATGTATCGCCTTTATGTTGCAGATATTGTGCCAAGCATAGAAGCTGCTGGCTCTGAAGGTGTAACCCCCATCCCATGCCAGAAAGTGGCTACTCCAGGTTGTGCATGTGTGTATGTATGAGTGTGTGCGTTTTTTGAAAAACATTACAATGGCTAGCTCTTGGCGGGAAAATCGCTTGTTTAATTGCTCAGTGGAGGCCTGGCCCACCTATAGTGAGACTGGAGCAGTGTATAATCACAGAGAGTGTAACTGATGGGAAAAATGTGCTGGTTTTACTGAGTGTAATAGATGCTAAAAGGTATAACCTGCTGTGTAGTTTAACAGCTCCTATTAAACCCCCAGACAAAGCATTTGCTGGCATTGTGGAAATTCTACAAAGTCTCCTGTCCCAAAAGTCACTGGAGAACACAGATTTCTCTTTTAAAAAATTGAATCATAAAAATAAGAAATAGAAAGAGCAATTTCTGAATATGTGGCTGGATTGATGAAATTAACAGAGCACTGCTAGTTTGAAAGAGTTTAATGATACTCTAAGGGCAAAATGCTCTAAGGGCAAAAGAGTTTAATGATGCTCTAAGGACAAAATGAAGGCATCCAAAAACCAACAGCTAAATGAAGCTGACTTGATCCCTTCTGTGCTACAAATTTTTCCAGCAATGAAGACAACTGCTAAAATGCCAGGGAGCTCTGACAGCATCTGGTAATCTTTACAACAGATAAACTAGTGGTGAGGCGGACAGCACAGGCAGCACTTGGCCTATGCTTTTCTATCCTCTTCTTGTGGTAAATATCTTCAAAGCATGTTCAAGCAAAAGCAAAACACTGAAAAAAAAATGACACAAAAAAGAACAATGGCCTTCTCACAAGGGGAAGATTGAAGGACCTATAGTCCTTGGAGAGCACTGCAGCAGCTCTACAGTCAATTAAGCGGCATTTGGACTGCTTTACAATTAAAGGAGCAAGACAATACAAAGCTCATTTCACAGTCTGCTGCTTGTAACTGCAATAAGACCATCAGGCGTTGCTCAGAAAGTGTATCTGGATGTGACTTCAGCACTGCTAAAACACGCACAGAGGAAATCCTTCCTGCATTGGCTGTTGCTACAGTGAATGTTAAAAAAACACATGCAGAATATGCTAAATACCTGAGAAATGAGAGGGTAATATCCCGCTCTGAAAATGAGTCAGTGGTTTGGTACTGTGGGAGCCACTGCTCTCACAGAGGTAGAGCAGCTCATCAGGGTGCTTTGAGGTCCCCCCCTGCAGGCATCAGTCCTGGCCCTGGGACAAGGCTGCATCTCCCTCAGGCAGTGCAGGCAGCCTGAGCTAGGCAGATTGCCCCCATATGCTGCTCCCAGCTTGCAGAAGGATTGCAATGAGAAGTTGATGATCACCTCAACAGAAATCGGGGTGAATTTAATAGTGCAGAAGTTACATTTGTGCATTGTGGTGGTGAAAGAATTTCTGCTACTTGTATGCAAAAACAAAAATCCAGGGTAAGCGGCTGATGAACAGAAGAACGGGAAATTTTGACCATTGGCCAGTTATAGGATGACTGAATAGCTTGTAGTTGTGAGAAGACCAAATGTTTCTGGAGGGTCTGTTAGAGCAGCACTGTGAATATCCCATGAAGTGTTGGTGCTATCAAGCAAGGAAGGCCATGACAGACCCACCAAGACTACTGATCTGGGCTGCTAACTGTTGCTTTAAACAGAGCTCTAAGGCTCCATTGAAGTGATGGTTTTTCTCCAGTTGCCCTTCTGAAACCATGTGCCTTAGCTGCTCTCATAAATTTTAAATCATTCAGACTTAGATCACTTGAGTCGGTCTCTCTGATGTCATGTCCATAATGAACCAAATCTTATGACCCAGCAAAGTAAGTCTGAAAGTGCTTCCTATTTGTGTGAATCACAGATTCACAGAATGGTCCCTATAGAAGGGACCTTAAAGATCATCTAGTTCTAATCCCCTCTGCCATGGTCAGTGACACCTTCCACTAGACCAGGTTGCTCAAAGCCCCATTCAACTTGACCTTGAACACTTCCAGGAGTGGGGCTACCACAGCTTCTCTGAACAACCTGTTCTAATGTATCGCCATCCTCACAGTAAAGCATTTCTTACTGATATCTCATCTAAATCTACTCTCTTTCAGTTCAAAACAATTACTGAGGCAGGCAGTCTTTATGATGGAAAAGCTGGATCCTGTTGCTGTAGGAAAACATACTCTCTGGCCACAGGAGTTAAGTCTTCTACTTGTGCCTGTGGCTTTTCATGGTTTTGTGTGTAGCCATTGCTTGAATATGAAGAGAGGGAGTGTGCACCCCTCAGGTGCCTCAAATTGTAGCTTAGCTACTAAGCGGCACAAAACTAACTGAATTTATGCCCTTCCTGACACTCAGAACCCAAAGAATTGTACTCTCCAGTCACTCTGACTTCTGTTATATGCTGTTTCCACAGACAAAAAGCTAGTGGTATCTGCCACATGTCTTACATTGTAGATAGTGAGTATTAAGTTTAATCAACCAGATCCTAGAAAGTTCATTAATCTCAAAGGAGCCTTCCAAAAAGCCCTTTCCTATTGGTCATAGAAAGTGCTGAACTTTGGCCTAAGTTAGAACTTGCATGAATTTAGTCGTGAAACATGATTTCCCATCCCCAAAACACATTTTTTTGGTACTTATGAAAGCATCATTGGGTCTACTTCGGATAATTTCCGAGAATTACACCAGGCTGAACTTAAGCTCTCATATTTTCTCCTAGATGTCTAGAAGCCCTGACTTACTAAGCAATCATGTTCTTCAGTTCTTTATCTGTTTTCATTGTGGTTTTACCCACACATTCAGAAAACAGTCAACAGCACGTAACATTATAGCCTCTTCTGTATTTGTACACTGGAGTGATATTCTTCCCTTTGTCTAAAGGTCAGATTACATTAGCAGTTCACATTCCTGGTTAAACATGCAGGCAGATGTTTTCTTCAGGGGGCAGATCATGTAGGAGGAGGCATCGTTCTCTCCTCTGGTCTTCAGTCAAACTAGACTTGTCATCCTCAGCTGTGTAAATGTGCATCTTAACTGAATGGCATATGCTTCATTTCGGACTTACAATGAGCTTAAAACCATTTGAGGGTCTCTTATCTCTTTGCTTAAACCCTGGGACACTGAAATTAATGGCAGGCCTGCTGTTGACTTCAGGAAATGGTACTGGAGCTCCTTACTCCCCCTCATCCAAAATGTGGTTCAGTCATGAGAAATGGAAATACATTTCACTCTATTTAGCAAGGACACATTCTGAAATGCAATTTGTCACTGAGGAAATAAGTCTGGTTCATAAAACAGCTATGTATGCAGAAAAGAAATTACTTTTGCAAAGCCTCCAGCTTCTCTTTAATTAGGCTAATAACCCAAGACTGTGACAGGTCTTCTGCAGAGCTGGGAATTCTTGTGGACCCAGCCTCCAACTGCATATGTACATTTGATTTCTACTAATTCTCTATTATTTTTTATGAAATTTACATCCTTCATCTTGAATTTTCAAGGTCCAGTTGAACATGCCAGGCTCTGTACAAGGAACTTATTAATGCAAGTGTTTCAAAGTTGGGAGACCACAGCATAAGTGCAGTGTTCTGAAATATTTGCTTTTAATTCACGGCAAAGAGAAGCCTGAAAAGATGAAGAAGAATGTAAATAAGGCAGTGCTCCCTCCAAATAATACTCTCACAATGGCAACAGGCTCTGAAAGCTGATTTTTCTAAGACTGAGGGTGCAGGGCTCTCCTATGCTGCTCTTGTAGGGGACTCCCTTGTGTCTAAGCTGAGTCAGGAGGTAAAAATTGTCTCTGATACTGTCCCATCATCTCCTCACTGGGTGTTAGAAGAAGCCTTCACTCATAAGTGAAATTATCAACAGGGTCTCCAGGTGGCTTGTTTTAGTCCAGTCACATGTGGCAGAGTTGGCATATATCACAGCCACAGCAGACTGAGAGCAAGGTTGTGTTTTAAGTCAGACTGAATCTATGTGTGGGCTGGGTTTTAGGGTGATATTGCAGGGCTACCTGTGCTACCATTTGCTAAGACTGTTGACACATCCTGATAGAAGATCTTATTTTCTTTTGGTAACAACTTTGCAAAACTATGATTTGAATATTTCTAATGGTCATCTGTGCTTGAGCGAATCTTTTAATAAACAAATGAACATTATGGCAAAAAAAAACGTATGGACATATCCAACATTGGACTGGTTAAAAAATAAACAGCTTTGTCTCTCTTGAATAAATTGATGTCACTTTTTTCCTTTAAAAAAGACAGCTCAAGTACAACCACACTGGAGGATGTATCCCTTCTTATATGACCTTTCTACCAGGGCTAGGTCTGCTCCTGTGAAAGCCTGCCCAGACCAGGTAGGCTTTGGGGACAAGACTGTTCCCATAGGCAGGAACTTTTTGCTGTATCGATGTAAAGAATTCAATGCTGCTGAGAACACTCATATCGCTCTCAGCCTGCACAGGCATCACTCCTCAGGTAATGAGCATGTCCCAGCTCAACACCACTCCCTTGTCTCCTTCTGTGCTCCCACAGCCTCCTTCCTCCAAGAAACTCCTGTGGAAGAGGAGGAGGAAGCCCTCTGATCTGAACCTATCATAGGACGAATGTAAAGCTGGGTGGAAGGGAAAGAGCCACATTATGGCAGCAAGATGTTTCCTGTAGAATCACTGTCAAGTGGAAAGGAAATGTGGGACTACTTAGACACTGAGACATGGCCTGAGAGATGGAAACAAGGAAGGAGGTATAGATCAGAAGAGGATTTAGGAGGGAGAATTGGATGTGGGCTAGAAAGGAAGTTATGGCTGAAAGGTGAAATCTGAGGAACAGATCCAGGGGTAGTTAGGTAACGAGGAGAAACTTCCCTTTCCCAGCTGCAGCTCTTTTCCCAGTCTCAGAGTCAATCAATCAAAAATTAGGGACCTGGAAAGAAGGTTATCCTGCAAAGCAAAAGATTGCAATCCTGTGGGGAAAAATACTATGTGATCATGTAAGTAAAGTCTGCATCATGATGCATATGCAAAATTAGGCCAAATTTAAACTGTGTAGACAGTAAATATTATTTTTTAATTAAATTGTAGAAACATTTTATGACCTGATGATTTTTTTTTTGTTTTATTTAGTGGGAAGAAAATTGTAGAAATATGTACAGCAGCCAAAACAATGAGATAGAGAACACTAATACTGGAAAATATTCAAACAGTGAATTGAAGTGACAAAAAGCTATCTCAAGAGAACCACAGGCTACCAGAATTTATTCCTCCTTCACTTGGGAGGTCATGTGATTTTTGTCTTTTTATTTTTTTCCTGGAAACTGATCAAGTATCTGTGGGGATAAATTTTTAGTCACAACACTGCATTTCAGTGACTAAGTACTGCTGATGTCTCTCCTAATGACTCAATTTTCTGTTATTTCAAGAGGAAGTATGTGTCTATTCCTTCATGATAAGGGAAGAAGCCTGAATTCTGCAGAAATTTCTTGTCTGTGGAGTGCCATTATATCTGGCCACAGACTAGACAAACACACCCAGCAACATATGGAATTAAGGGCTAAGGAGAAAGTCCACTAATACGAAAGGAACCGTTTCTTCAGATGCTTTGGATCAGGCCTCACACTTACCCTGAAAAACCTTCACATCTCGTTGTATTAAAAATACGTAAAGTGAGGCTGTTGCTTCATGAATATGCATGCTTTAAATTCACTGTAAATGCTATATATCAGAGATAACTTTTTTTCCATTTCAGACAACAGTTCTTTGACTGCCAAAATGGAATACAGACAAGTTTCCTCATTTCTAGAAGAGCCGGTCAGTCAGTCTGCCATGCAGATTCTGGAGCACCTGCCTCAGTGGATGAGATGCTCTAAGCAAAAAGCCCCGATCCCCCAGCAGAATGGAGCACTGGACAGCAGCACTCCCTGGGGAACCAGCTGCTGGGAACCTTAGTGGCTCATTTTTCTTTGACGGGGAGGACAGCATTTGGCCAAAAATTTCTCTGTCCCAAAACAGCGCACTGACAGATACAGAAATCTCACGGGTTTTATCGATAGCACCATTATTTTCCCTTTCTTTGTGTTTGCACAGTGAATTAAATTATTTTGGAGAAGAGCCAGCATGCTTCCCGAACTCTGTCTAAATATATTCCCATAGACTTTCATTGTAGTTTGAGGAAACTCTGGACCAAATCTGCAACTTTTTAGTCCTTTTATTATCAGTTTAACCCAGAGGCTAACTTGCCAGGCACTCAGATAAATGAAGTTTAGAAATATCAGTAGGAGTTTGGCTCTCCTGTCTACTGAGAGATTTTTTTTTTAATATTTTTCCTTTTAATTAATGGATTTGGCTTCTATAATGAGGATCAAAAGCATGCTCCCTGCTCCAAAATATGGCCTTTGCCTTGATTTTAATTAATGTGCTGGAGGATTAGAGGAATCAGACCTTTGGTTTGCTACATTAGATAGCGTATTTTATGCTGAAGCAAGTGGTAAGCCTATATGGATGCAGGCACAAGAAGAGGGACCCTCTATAGTTGCATGCATCTGATCCAGGAGCGGCTGCTGCACTGGCTGTGGCAGCACTGGGCCCTGCCTCTGCACATGGGCTGTTGCAGGAACAGCCCCTTCAAGCCCAAAGATCAAGTCCCTCCCCAGATCATCAAGAGACTTCAGCAGCATTTATGTCTGTTTCTTGTAAATGTATGAAGCAAATATTATATGTCATTTTTGTGTTGTGGTTGATAGCTTTAGTGAACAATTATTCTATAAGAGAAGCTGCTCTTTGAAGTCAGGGCTTGAGATCACAAACGGAGGATGTGCGCCCAGCCACTCTCAGGAAAATAAACAGAGAGGTCCATTCTGCTGTGCCACCTTTAACAAACATGAAGCACTATTCAGGGCTTTTAAAAGAAAACAACACAGTTCCTCCTGCCACCCAGTAAAAAATGTACGTTTGCAATCACGTCTTGTTTTGCATATGATTGGTAGCATACTTTTAAACTGCTGTAAGTAATAAAAATATATATGTGCAAGTTGGCTATAAGAAATGCCAAAGTTTCACCTAATAAAATCTTGGTATGCCTCAATTTTCAAAGTAAATTTGATTTATTTGAGCCACCAGCCATCTGATGACAGCCTTGTGTTTTTTATATGAGTCATGTCCCAAGGGGTCTAGAATATGCCAATAGTGTACCTTGGATCAGATCCAGTGTCCGCAAACAGGTTTTCATTAGACTTTGATGCCAGTTGCATTGGGGAGCAGAGAGGCTGCTGAAAACTAGTTTTACTTTGGGATCGTTTCTCTCTTTTAGAAAAAATAACAAAGATCTTTTTTAGAGAAGCTTTACGCCTCCACATTGTAGGTGTATGGCAATATTTTAGGGAACAGTAATCTGTTATTGCAGGTGGTCATGCTTCAAGCACTTCCGTATTTTGAGAATAGATCAGACAAAGTGCAACAACTTTTATTGAAAAATTGCCGAATTTGTAAATTAGAAACACATTTTTCTGTGGTTAAGATTAAGTTAGCATGTATTACAGTCACTGGGACTTCTCTGAAGCACTAAGGGGAATATAATTACATAGATTATTCCACATATCCTGGTTTGGGACCATGGGCATACTAAGGGCATCTCAATCACCCGGTTCTAGCTCCGGGTGTTTAATATCTGTCGGTGGCAACACTGTGGTGTCTTTGGACAGCAGGTCTTTGACAGGCAATGCACAGTTCCCTTCCCCTCGTCCCCTCAATGTGGGCATTGCTGTCTCCCAGTTCGCGATGTGGGAAGTCAGCAGGAACCGGATTTCAAATTCTGGGAAAAGCCAGTGCTGTGTATTGCCTTACTGTGGTCACTGTAATAGATTCAGAGGTATCACGTTCGGCCTAAAAACGGATCCAGGCCTGCCCTCCCCTTCCTGTATGTTCCTGTAAGGGTACTATACTTAGAAATTTTGAATAGGACAGGAGGGTAAATGGCAGCACAGGAAACTCCAAGAGACGCTTGGAGATGCTGGTGGGTGCATACTCCAGTCTGGTAAAACAGCACCTTTGAGGCAACCAGATTTGTATTCACTGTTGATAATTCTATATGAATACATAGAGCCTTTGACCTATATCTCTCAATGATAACATGCAAAATATTGAAAAAAAGAGGGTTTAATCGGGAATATTTTCCTTTCATAATCCCAGAGCACTTCTGACCCTCCTTGTCTAAAGTTGTCATGGGAAAAAAAGCCTTGTGCTTCTTTAGCTGGACACTGCTGTTGACAAGTAGAGAGAATGGGGAGAAATCTGTCCTCCCCAGAGTGTTGCTGGCCACACAGTACCGGATGGCAGCAGAAGAAAGGGAGGCAAGCTTGTGCTCTGTGGGCTGCATCCCTACCAGGCAGGGCAGGGCAAGCCAGTGCTGTGCAAGGCCATACACCCATGCCAGCTCCCACCATGCAAAATGTCATCCCTCCTCACTGTGCAGTTTTCTCCTTTCCCTGCTTCAGGTTTGAAGGCAGAATTACACTGATGCTGGAGATTCAGCATCCCTGGGATAGAAAGCTGCATCTCTTTCCTGTGAAGGACAGGAAGGGAAAGAGCATCCCTTCTCTTCCAGAGTGGAGCCCTGCCACACTGTGACATAGGCTTGGTGGAAGGCTGAACCCTTCTCAACTGCAAGTCTGGCACACCTGTGAGACTACAATCACTTCTCCAGAAGCTCATGAAACTTACCCTCAGACAGCATTTTCTGAAAGCAGCACTGCACAGGGAAAGGAAGGAGAAATGGGGCTTGCAGCAGCAGGGAGAGTCAAGTTCAACCTCCCTGAACACCCAAGAGCAAACACTTTGGGCAGCTGTTGTCTATGAACAATTTGTCTCAGTGCCTCTGCTGTTGCTGGAGAGAGACAGGCCTCCCCAGCAAGCCACTCCTCGCTCCCTCCTCTCCCTGCTAAATTTGATACCTCTGGCTCTTACCCCGTGACAGGCAGCCCCAGAAATCATTGATCTCCCCTCCTTGAGGAAGCACATAAATGTGCATGCCTCACAACCCAAGAGTCATGTAGATGAAGGCCGTACACTTATATACTATAGACAGGAGGAAGAACCTCACTGTTTCCTCCTAACAGCTCTCTAAATATGCCCCTGCAACTGAATTCAGTCCACAGCAGTAGCTGAACACCTCTCCTTTCATTGACTCCAACCAGATGTGAGGTGTCACACAGCTGCTCAGTGTGTGAAAACCTGCTTGGTCTCTGGAATTTGAGTTTTATGGTGAAGAGTGCTTGCAGTAGAGGAAAGATTGGAGCACTGAGCAACGCATACTGAACACATTTTGATAAGCTACATTATCTTCCAGTGAAATAAATAACTCTCATAATGCAGGTTACTGCCCAATACTAATTTTCTAATTTAATTTACACATAGCACGAATAACCTAGTATTAATTATCTGCTTCCTACCACTCCTTGGCTTCTAATTAATGAACATCAATCCCTGCAGGTATACAATGTACCCTCTCTCTCACTGGATGCAACTGGGTAGCCACTCAGCATCAGGAGGCACTGGTTGTGTTGCTATGATTGTTCTCCACCACATGAACCTTTCAGTTTGCGTCTGTTCTTGTGTGTACTGCTAATGTCCCTCCTCAAATGATCTGGTTTCACATGCTTGGTTCTTGCAAACAGAATCCATGCAAATGCCCCACACCACGCAGTCATTAGTCGTGCTTGCTTACAGTTTTCAACAACTTCTCAGTGTGAACCCTGAAAAGGCCTTGCTCTGTTTCACAGTTTTTAAAGCTTGCAACTGGTAGAGGTGAAGGACAGGTTTCTGGGGTGGGTTTATTTGGCTTTTTAATTCTGCTATGTTTTTATGGGAAAGAAATATTTCTGTGAACTCATGGACACCCACAGAGTGTGATGCTTAATTCATTTTGATGTTCAAAATAAAAGAAATAGGGACACCCAAGCTTTATTTTCATATATAATGTTTTCCTTCTGGCTGGGGCAAAAGCCTTTGAGAAGCAACCCTGAGGAGATACAAGAATTTCTCGCAGACAGACATGCTTCTTGAAGTTTTCTGAGCCTGGAAACTTCAGCAGCATCTGCAAGGAGAGAGAGGGTTGGGTGTGAGGCTCACCAGACCAGCTTAGGAAAAATGTTGTTTCCAATAGCTAACTGAAGAAACTATGCTCAAAACTGAGATGAAGACAGTGCCAGGTGCACCCACCCATAATTTACACTGTGAGAGATTCTGGTCCTCTTACAACACACCAGACTTTCTTACATACTTGCAAAGATAATAGCAAAGGTACTGAGGCTAAACTGGTATCAACTAGTCATTAAAAACCCAAAGAGTATTCCATTTGAGAGCCCTCTGTGTATAAACATAAAGTACCCTCCGGGAGGAGTTCTCTCAGAGTGCCTGGAGCACATCTTGGACCATCTTACTCCTTATTTGCCTGTTAGGAGATGTGATGTAAGTGGGCTTAAGACTGTGCTTGAGTGTGACCAAAGGTAATCTAATGTACATCACATCACATGTTGCTTCTGAACACAATCCAGTCTACCAGCAGAAGCTATGCATGAAAAGCAGCTGCAGTTCCTGGTATTGGCCACGCTGGGTGTTGCAGCAACATTTGGCTCTAATGTAATGGAACATTAAAAAAAAGCCCCATGTGTACACTGTGTGTATGTATGTGGTGTATGTTCCGTGTACAGTACTTCTTTTCTCAATTTATTGCCCTCCTTTGTAGCAGAGGCAGACACTGCCCCATCCATGCAGCTGAAATAATCTTCCATCACCAATCCCACTGGTGGCCCCACACAGGGCTCCTTCCCTGCTCACTTAGATGCTGCCAGTTCTGACTTTTTCTCCATTCCTCACTCTCAGGAAGGAAAAGGGAAACTTGAGAAGGTTTCTTTGTCAAAGCCATTTTCCTCCATCCAGAGCACCAGCACCATGAAATTATTTGCCCAGCTATTGCCACCTGGCTGCTGCCTTCTTCTGGTCCAGCCTGCCACAGCCACCTTCTCTGCTCCCAGCTTGGCTGATGAGTGGTTACAGCTCTGCTTCTGGAGTCAAATATCCATTACGCCTTTCAGCTTTGCACCCTTTTATTCTTGCAGCCCAGGCTCTGTAGAGGTAGGGGAGGAGGGATGTTGATGTTTCTTAATCTTGAAACATATTTTCCAGTAAAGTACACCATGTATTAGGAATCATTTCAACTTTTGTTGTAGATCTCAATGTCAGCTAAAGTCCTTAAGGTTTCTGTGATAGCTTATTCTTTTTATTTTTATTCTTTTTTTTTGTTTCATTGAAACAAAAATGCTGAAAGATTTATGCTAGCCTTTGCAAAAACCCTGCCTCCCTTTCCTAAGGTGAAACATGCACCTGTGAAATTTGTGCTTGCAGAGTTTGCTGGGATTTGTGTCCTACTCATAAACATTTTTTTGCTCCATGCTCAGCGCATTCCAGAAACAAGTGTTAACACAAGGTCAATTCACCAGCTTGCTTTGCAACAAGGCACATAACAGCCACAGGAAGGGATAGTGTAAAGCATATCTATGTAAGAAAAACTGGCTTGAAGAATAACTTAAGGCCCTGATTTTCTTCTCCTACCTAAACCAATGAGAATCTTGTAGTTTTTAAAAAATCAATCAAACCCCAGAAGAAGAAAGGAAACCTTTTCCCCACGTTGCTCTTCTGACTCTTGTTCTCCAAAACATAACAAAACCTTAGACAGGCAGGGAATGATTTATCAAGGGTGATGTTCTAGGCAGTGTTATGAGGAGAAGCTGACAGACCTAGCTGTGTTTAGTCATAAGAAGAGAAGACGAAGGTGGTATGAAAGTACCTACTGGAGGATGGAGAGAAGGCAGAGCCAGACTTGTCTCAGTAAAAGGCTGAGAGACAACGGGCACAAGTTGCAGTATGGCAAATTCCTGTTAGTTATTAGGAGAATTTACTCAATCACACTGAGGGTAGTAGAACAGTGCAAAAGAGTGCCCAATATCCTCTTGAACATAGCTGAAACTCAATGATCTGGCTCTAAGCAACCTGATCCAAGTTTGGAATTGGACCTAACTTCAAAGTTGTTCCTGCTTTGAGCAGGGATTCTGACCAGATGATGTCCAGAAATTTCTTCCAAATTAAACTATTCTATGACCCTATTACAACTTGGAAACTATGGAAAAGTAATAAATGAAACTTTGTTTCTCTCATGAACATTTCAGTTGTAAAGCTGGACAGGGATTGAAACTCTTGGGTGCAAAGACAGCTCAAAGATTTTTAGCAGTGTGAAAGTAACTGATTCTCATTGCCCTGTGAATAGGGGATTGTCCAGGCAAGAACTGGCCACTTGAATCAATGAAATGATGTGGCGTGGGTGTGGGAAGGAAAAGGACTAGCCCTAGGAAGAGAAGCAGGAGAAGAGCTCTGGAGAATTAGCTCATGGTACTGCCTGCTGCCAGGGGAAGTGAAGGATGGGGAGCCAGAAAATTTACCTTCTCTTCCAGCAGTGGTTACTTTCTCATATACACTCCCAGGCAGTCAGCTTGTCTTTAAAGGGCTGTGGCTCAGGCAACAGAGGCAGCAGAAGCAAAGCTATGATCTTCTGACATATTCAACCTATTTCCATGTTCTTGAACAATATATCTTGATATTATTCTACACTACCTTTTTTTTTTTTCCTAGGGATGAGTCATATATTAAGCTTTATCATCCTGTTAGATGAAGATATTCTGGATTTATTAAGCTCTTACTGGCATAAGCCTACTGTGGTGTGCCATTCTCCTCCCATGCTGATACCAGCTCAGAAATGCAGAAGCAAAGAGTTGCAAAGTGTTGCCAGTAGCAGACTCCCTGGTGGACACACTTCTGAAAGTCCTCTGCTTTCCTTTCCCTAAGCTTGTTCTGAAATAGACTGAATCTGGTGGTATTCAAATGTACTACAAACTGCTGTCCTTGTCCTAGCATTCAAGAAGGCAAAAGAACTGCAAATGAGGCTATGTGGCAGGAAAAAAAGGTGGAGTCACCCTTTTCTGCTGGGGCAACAGAGAAGGTGGAACTCAAGAGAGACTGGTACAATTCAAAGAGTTATGCCAAGGCAAAAGAGAACATTTAAATATTCCTTTGCCTTGCAGAAGGCTCCAGTGAAAGTTTTCGAACTTCACTACAGAATGCCATGCTAATCCAATAAAAATCAACACACTGAAAAATTATTAGATCTTCAATGTGGAAAAGCCCAACTTTACAGAAAGGTGGAGTATCAAAATGGACTTCCTCTAAATCAATCAGTTAAACTAGTCATAAACTGCAATCTCTTCACTCAAGCCTCCAGTGTCAGCTGATGTTTTGCATTCTTCAGAACAACCCTCAGACATTAAGCATCATGGCCACAGTAGTTATTAACTGATTCGACTCCAAGACACTGGTTCACTTGTGTTGAATTTCTCTGGAACCAAAGTAACTGGTTGCCCTAATTGTACTTTGTTCTCAATAAAAAGGGAGAATTCTGAGCCTATATCTAAGATATCTTTTTTATATGATAAAAACAATGTCTGTGGATTTGTGTTGGCCTGGAAACAAGCATTGACATAAGAACCTTTTCCCATACAACTACTTATTTATTTTGAGATTATTTTTAAACAACCACAGCATTCATTCTCTATCCAAGGATAAGATTAAAATCACTCAAAATCTTTTTCTAGATGATGTCTGCCTTAGCAGTTTGTTACCAGGGTATTTCTTAGTAAGAACTGATATCTATTTCCAGTAAATGTCCCACAGAAGGAAACAGACTGATAATTGGGAAAGTTAAAAATATTTAATTCACCTTAACTTGATAAAAGACTCAATGTTTTTACTTTTAATTCATAGCTTTCTATTATCTCTGCATCTATACCAGTTTCCAATATTGCCAGCTTTCATGCAAGCCTCTTAAAACTCAAGCCATTCCATAGCTGTGTTTCCTCCTACACACTCCCTCATGAGATGTACAGACCTATCTGAAAACATTCTTCTTCTGTTTTCTACTTTTACATCTTGAATGTGGGAAAAGAGGAGATACATCACCCTGCAACTGTTCATGAGATGATTTGCCATTTTTTCAGCAGGATTAATACCTAAACTCTCATTAATTATATCTTTATACATCAACTGATGGGAAGGAAGCTATAATCCATGGTCATAAACACTAGCACAACAGAAGAAAATTCATTGGATTAGTGCTAATGGGTCCAGAGGCAGGCCAGAATGGCTATGAAAAACAGTAAAATGTGAGAATAGACTGAAATCCAACCTCTGCCTTAAAATACAAAGGTGATTTTTTTTGGTACCAGTTTGAAATACTCTATCTAACAGTGCATTCTTTGAATATGTCTCCACTGGCCCACTTTAAAAAGTGGGCCTTGCATTCTGGTCTTCAAACTCATATTATGCCTGAAGAAAACTGAGATAGAGTTTGAAGGACCTAACTTAGGTAGGAAACCCCCAGCAGTCTAATATTATCCCTGTGTTCCAAGGAAACACAAGCTCCTTGTGTTTAAAGTGTCTGGGATGCATGAAAACAGGTAAAATCAATTTCTCCATCTAATCTTGATTCATGGCATAGGTGTTCTCTACAAAGTCATATAGGAGGTTTTTGGGAGAGCCTTCACCCAACTCTCACTATATGGCCCATCCAATCTGTTTGACTGTCTAAGTCTATGGCCACAGCTTTCACCTTTGGGAGAGCCAGGACTCCTCAGACAAAAGGCTTCTTTCTGAGGAAACTTACTTCTTTCTCTTGATCTTTACAGCTGCCTCTTGTAAGAAAAATATTTGACCAAAATAAAATAACTGTCATGGGTACAGAGCTGCAGTCTGGTTTTTGTCTTGCTGCTCATGGTCATTTGAGCTTTTTTACTTTCTATTAGTCAAACACTCCTCTTCACCTAGTACTTTGGAAGGAAGGCAGGCTTGTCCTTTAGTAGCACTGCTTTTAGCAATGAGCTTAGATCCTTCCATGATATGAACTGTAATTGCCCTTGGCAATTGCTTCCCTCAATAGTGCTTAATTTCTCAATCATGCAGGTGTCAGAGATGGAGGAGAGCTGTTGAGCCACTGGATCCTTATGCATGTGTCCTCCTTTCAGCTCAAAAAGTGGCCTACACTCAAGTCCAGGGAGTGAAGTGCTTTCACCATGTTCTGTGAAGAGGACATAAGAGGTCAAATTTTGCACTGTTACAGTGGTGAAATGCCACAGACCTCAGTAGAATAACTGAATTTAAATGTATACTTGTGCAACAAGGCTGGCCCATGACCTCCTCAACCAAAAATTGGCTAGTGACCCCTATCCCATCACCCAAACAAAACACATTAGGGGATGTAGTTCCTTGTTTTGTTTTGGGAATGAGAAGATAAAACACTTTCCTGTCACCATGCAAAAATGCAGTAAGACACAGTTAAAAGCTTACAAAATTAGCAAAACTCAAATGGCTGAACTGAGGAGCCTTTACAGCATTTTTCAACACAATTACATGGTTTTTTTCTCCATTGGTAGAACTGTGTAAATCTGATTTAAAATGACCTAAATAATGTACATAGAAGTCACCATTTATTTTTCCAAAATACCACTGGAATTGGTTCAGGCTGTCAGCATTTGTAGTAGTTGAGAAAGACTGTGGTCCACAAACTTTTGTGCAGCCACTCACATCTGCTGTTTTGCTACACAGAATTAGTATGCCTTCCAGTGCAGCCCACAGGTATAACTCCAGAAGGGAAATCTGGGAGCTGTTGAAAGAAGTACGGTCTGGATGACCAAATGCTGCACTGGCCAGTGAGCTGAACTCCTCCTTTGCCCTGCTCTCAGGCTGCACAGAACGCAGGGCCAGGAGTCCCATCCACCCAACAAAACCATCTCATCCTTGGAGGAGCTTTCCTTCATTCATACTATATCTTTTTCTAGATGAATTGCAGAAGGATGAGCAGGTTTAAATGGAAGATGAATCACTCCTACGCTCAGCCAATTTAATAAAGTGGAAAATATGAATGAAATAACCCTTTTAATAGCTTTGGCTGGTTCTGCAGGGGGATTTAAAAATCAGGAGTGAAGCATCAGGCTTGGCATTCAACTGAGAACCAGCAACATATGGAACAGGGCACCTGGATGATGCGCTCCTGACAACCTGAAATGGGCTACTTCTCTGAGCCATCTGGAGACTCTCTCTAAGGTCAGTGATTTCATTACTTAGCAATCTCAGTGATTCATCTACAGTTCATAGGTATGTGGCTCTCTACAGGTAAGTCAAAGTCGAGGTCCTATGCAAAAATACTGGTGGTTTCTGAATCTAGCATCAGGCAAGTAGGAATGGCATGAAGACTATGGCCCCTTTGCAAGCTGGTCCTTTGATGCACTGGGACACCAAGGGTAAAGATACCTATATTTCTAACTCCTGTTTGACTTCCATGGGAGTTAAGAAGCCTAAATACCTGCCTGGATCTGGGCCAAAAACCTCTGAAGCATTTCCTCTGTTCATGGCATCTATCCCTTGTTAGCCTAACAATCGTCTTGGAGGATGGAGATATATATATATATCGTGCTAGTGCTAATTGAAAAGACCACATGCCAGAGAAGATTCACAAGGAGGTATTAGCCTGAAGGCTAGGGTGAAACCAGCCAACAGTTGCAATCCCTACAATCTCCCAGAGCACAGCACACGTCGTAATAACATCAAATTACATCTGAGTATAGAATGGCAGGAAAGAATTGGTAAGGCTCAAGGCTGACTTTCCACAGCTGGCTCTGCAATTTAAGCCTGGAGCACAAGCATAAACTTCCTTGGAAAGCACCTCAGCTCAAGATGGATAGCTGAAAAGAACAAAGGGAGATTTTGGGCAGCACAGCAGAGCCTTTTGCTCAAGTATTCTCATGCACAAGGCAGAAGTAGACATTTCCATCTCTTTTAGCATCATGTAAGTCTTGAAGCAATATTCCTGGATAAAAATCAGGAGATTGTAGTGCATGCTATGCATCATATATCCACATGTTCTTACGTTCCTTCCTTGAATGTGAATTGAAGAATTTAATTTAAATTACTAGTCAAAGAACTGGGCCCATATTCTGTGATCTCGGATAGGACATTTTAAAGGGATAAATTACCAGATGAGTAAGGAGACCCTCCTTTGTAGAGGAAGATCACATTAATTAACAAATTGGACATTACACAAGTCTAACCAACCTCACCTGTATTCCAGGGAAAAGATGCAGCAAATAATCCTGGAAACATTTCTAAAGATATTAAGGACAAAAATGTTATTTGGAATAGTCAGCATAAATATACAATGGACAAATCATGCTTGGCAGCCTTCTGTGATGACTTGAGTAGTCCGATGGATGAGGAGAGACCAGTGAATGCTATTTGTCATGATTGTAAAAAGACCTGTGACACTATCTTTCATAATATCCCCACTGGCAGGAAGGATGAAGTACAGCTTGTCTAAGGGGACAGTGATGTGGATTGAAAACTGTCTGAACTGACTCGCTGCAGGGGCAGGTGAACAGTGGCACAGAGTCTGGTTGGAGACCACTCACTAGTAGCGTACACTAAGGGTGGAAACTGGGCCATCTGACATATGGGGGGAGTCTGAGACAGCTGGCACTCTTCAGCACAAACATTAACAGCACTTTATAGGTGTTACAAAATTATTGGCCTGATGTTAATGCTCTTCTGTAAACCCTCTGTTGTATTTTGGAAACACTTAACATCACAGCATGTAAACTATATAAAGGTTATGTAGACTAAGTAGGCTACAATGAAGACAATTATTGTTGAAAAAAGCATGAGATTTTAGGATTTCAGGAAAGAGAGGGGAAAGTTGGTTGTTCCTGGAGGATATAGGACTTTCTACTTTCTGTTTGAATCTAATCCCATCATTTCATGACCAATTACTTATGAGCATTATCTTTCCCATGAACACACAATGCTGTCTGCATGACTTCAGCTTCCAGTAGGAAGGCCATAAGGGTGGGGAGGCTTGTTTTGCCTTCTAGTTTTGGGTGGAGGAGGCCACTAACTTTAGCTGAAGGAGTTAATCCCTCATTGGTTTTAAGTCCCTAAGAACTGGCTGTTCTGGAAAACACATACCTCTGAGTGCAGTCATAGTTGGGTTAAACCATGTCACTTCTCACATAAGCACAGACACTGAAGTACTGAGAAAGCTGGTATGAGGCTTTCAATGGAAGGATTTTTTGGAAGGTATTTTTCCACTAGTCATTTAGGAAAACCAAAGTAGTGCTTCAAGCTGATTTATATGCTAGACATTTTGAAAAGGGTTGACCAACCTTTTATTTAACTTCTAAGCCTGTCAGAAACTGAGATCTTACAACCATAATTTATTCACCAGAGAAGAGTTTGCATGCCTGGTTTCTTTCCCTCAAAGACCCCTAAAAAAATCCCAACATATTGAATTGATTTTAGAATTAGCAAATGGCTAATTATACTTTAAGATAACGTCTTTAGTGATCCACACATTGTGATAAATCTCTGAGTTTTAAAAAATATTTTCTGTACTAGCAGAAGAATTCCAGCACACTTTCAACCATCTCCATTACTCATTTTGTTTTACATGTGATAAAATTGAAAATAAGTCTTGCGCAAGAATATCAGTGGCATTAAAAGCAGGAGCAAAAGTCGCTCACAAAACCTGCTTGAAATAATCCCAATGTGAGCACAGAAAATTACTCCTTTTTTTGAATGCTAGCTATGAAAACTTAAGGATGGGAAAATTATGCATCTCTATATTTATTACTATTCCATGTGAGAATATGCTGTCATTACCCAACAGATAAGTATTTGGTGTGAACAAGATGGAGCCTGTACGAAATCCAACATTGCACTTCACTGGAGCAAGGATCAGATGCTTATACTTTATAAGGAGAAACAGAAAACATGCAGCTTTCCCTGTGCCTTGTAAAAAAGGATGGTCGTGTGTGAGCAGATATTTGCTAAGTGTAACCATACCTTCATTCATACCTCCCTCACTTACCAAGAGAAAAACTCAGCAGCAACTAACAACATGCTTTCCCAAGTATCTAGCCTCTCATAGTTACCTGAGACTGAACAATCTCCAGTCCCGCTAAAAAATAGAAGTCAGGCTTTAAAGCTATCATCTAACTTATTCGCTGTAATTTGTCAGAGTACAAAATTTTAGTGGTGCTGCATAGTAAATGTAAACAGCAAGAAGACAAATGTTTGGGCGAGAAATATCACCTAGCTGAAATACGGCCTTCACAGGCTTCACAAAAAATGACGGAAATAATGGAGTGAAAGTAGCATATGTCACAGGGAACAATTATTGTTGTCCATCTACATAATACCATCATCTTGTTGGATTTCTTTTCTACCGTCTCGGAACTGGCAAGGCGAGTGACTAATATATTTAGTGTTATGAGAACTCCGCGAGGCAATGACATCACATTACTCAATTCGTCTCCTGTGTCCTCCAAGGAGTCAAAGGTCTCGTGTACACTCAAAAGAAAATCAAGTGACCTAGTCTGAAATGAAACCACTTTCCAACATAAACAAAACCAAAGATTCAGTATTTTTGCAGTTACGACAAACTAACTTGAAACTTAACAGTTTGGCCCTCGCTTTGAATTAGTCATTTTTTACTTTTTGTTAAGTGAAAGAAAAATGTCAAATGCTGTCAGAGCACGAAACTTATTGGTATGAGATTTCTCTGTTAGATGATGTTTCTTACACTGATCTTATGCTGCCAACAACTAAAATACCTTTTAATGTGTTCTGGCTTTTAATATATAACACTGCCTGTGTTCCATATGTTTACCATTATCTGCAGGCTCATCAGTCCCCTTTATTTTCAATAGAGGCAGTTGTGGAAGGAGGCCAGATAGTGTAGCAACACAGTTCCGGTAGTGAAATTAGCAACTGCACAATATTCCCAGAGAAATAGTCCTGTTCACTTCTGGCCATAAGCCTATTTCTGACACAAAAAATGTCCATAGGAAAGGAATTGTATGTGCATGCATGTTTGTAAGAGCACACGTGTGCAATGTAGCATATGCTACACATGTTCACAGGGAACATTGCATGTGCAGCTCAGATCTTCACCAGGTTGGGTAACCATCGGTTACTCCATGTTTCAATGTAAGAAACTGAGGTGCTGAGGTGCAGGGATGCCAAGTAACATTCCCAGAGTCCTGCTGTGAGTGTGAGTCAAGCTAGAAGCAGAACGTAAGGCTGTGGCTCTGCCTGTCCGCCTGTCCCTAGTGGCAATAATGGCCGGAGGTATTTCTGTGTCTCACTCCATCCCCTTGCTCTTCTCCCGGTCTCTGAGCTGCAGCACAATTCCCCTGTGGCTCCACCACAACAGCTGTTTGTGGGGACAGGCTGTGAAACAGGTCAGGAAAATGACTTTAAGGAAAAAACTTTTTTTCTTTCTTTTTTTTTTTTTAAGGGAGAGAAGTCATTTTACATATGCAGAACCCCTTGCCTGATCAGCGTTGCTGTGTTGCTGCAAGAGCCATTTTGTCAGTGTAGTCTGAAAGTAGGGAAAGGTGATAGGCAAGACAGGACAAACAAGCAGGAATGCTATAAGCCATCATTAGCACATCTATGGCCTGAGCTATCCGTACATGCTGATGACATCCATGTGGTACTCTGCAGAAGGAGGCAGTAAATTGAAATTATCACATGCCTTTCACTTACCTCACTTCCAATTCCCTGTCTGCTCTATAATGTACTCTTCTTGTGCTCCACTTTCTCTTAATGAACTATTACTAAAAAAGCCCATAAACTCCTCCTATTCCCTGAATATGGAATATTTATCCTCAGCTTACCCTATATTTGGTCTTTGCACAAGCAATATTTAGATCTGGACTGCTGGCACTTAGAGAGGAAACTTGGAGTTTTCTCAGCAGAAAAAAGACATTCATGGCATAAATGGTAGTTGCTGACTTTGCTAGAAATGCCCTTGCTTAGGTGCACCAAAGATACAGTGTTTTTTCTCTTTAGGAAATAATCAAAGGTCACTTTTACAAGATACCCAGGTAGAAGTTACAGTTCATCCCTTCATCCTTCCTCCCCAAGAGAGCTGAAAACAGTGTTTCATGGTAGCTGAGGCAAGTGGTTTGGCAGAGGAGGTAAGAAGAAAGTCCAGTAGATGTGCCATCCATTCCTGAGACATAGCTGAAGACAAGTACAGCTAACCAAATTTCATTCACATATCAGTTGGGTTAATACCCACCTCCTGTATATGTCCAGCAAGCAAATATATCCACAGTTTTTATTGTCTTCACCATGAGTGCTGCCCAGCCTGATGGCATCACAGGGAAGTTTTTGGACATGGAAAAGTGGTGCCCTGATGGAAAAGTTGTCACTGACTCAGTCCAGCCTAGTACTAGCACCAAATGCCCAGATGCCAGCATGCAGAAAAGCATGTATCAGAGGTACATGCTCCTGGATGCATTCCATGGCAAGACTCTGCACCTGGGTGCTGTGAGGTGGGGTGATGGTGTGGCCTCCAGCCATTGAGTCCCAGTGTAAGGTATCTCCTTGACATACTGCTGGCACAGGAGTGGTCAAGCCCAGAATTGCTGTGCTCTGCATCTCCCTGCCATCCCTGCACTTCCCAACAGGCACACAACTTCCACCACCTCCTGCAGACTACGAGTCACCTAAATCTTAAGGTACTTTACTGACCATTACAAGCCAGTTACAGTCCACATCTAGATAATCCAGTAACTGAGAACTCTAGTATAAGCCTACTGCAACCTCCATGCTTTAATCTATCATATAGCATCATCCCTTTTCTTAAGCAGAACATCTACCATTACCTTTTCAAAACTGTGGTTTCGGTGGTTTTGCTTCTTTTCAGTTTCTTCACTGCATCTGTCTTCATCTTATTAAGCTTGAATTTCTCAAAGTCCCCATCATATTCCTACATATTTTTACCTTTTCCTGCTTAGCTTATCTGGGGAGCTATACCCAGGGAAAGTGCAGGGAAAGAGGGTTTTAAGATGGACTGGCAGCTCCTGTGCTAGTCATTTGGAGCTTGGAGCATGTATAGAGCAAACCTCTGCCAGTTTATGTGATTGTGCATGTTTTCTGAGTAACACAGCTACCATGTTGGCTTTTATTACCTCTTCTCCACTGCTTACCTCAGATGAGCCTGTCTTCTGCCTTCCAGCAATGCAAGGAATGCTCCTCCTGCTTCGCTGTGTTCATACGCAATAGCTTGACCTGAAGTTATGAGCATGGTGCTGACATTTCCCAGGAAATCAGCCTGGAGGATCATGACTGGTTCCATCTGGCCTCAACATCTAGGGGAGTATTCAAGTTTTTTTCTTAGGTAAGTATAGCCAAGTTGCCTGCTCTGTCTGCTGCTTTTTTTTTTCCTCACTTCTAGTGCAGAAATTGGGCAATCTGACTTTATGACTTATTTATCACACACTCAAAATAAATGTCCGTTAAATATATGTTCTACACTTATTCAATGTACAGTGAATATATACTTGGAGGTGTAAATATAGATTTATATGTATAAATCTATATGAATTTATTTAAATACATAGCAGGCTAAATTTTTATTTAATAGAGGTCTTTGCATACAAGCCAGGATCCTGATGTTCCTCAACAGGTGAAACTAAGTAAAGAAGATTCTTATCTTCCTTATAAATAAGTATGAGTGAAGGCTACTTGCAGACATCATGGAGATTAAATACTCAGTAGAGTGCACTGATGGCTTTTCAACCCTTCCAGTGCCATGTAGCTTTTAAGCATGGAAAGAGGAAGGTATGCATGGAGGTCCTGTTTCTTTCCTTATCCGCAAGTTCATGCTACTCGTACTATGTCATTACATCCTCTTGTGCATCCTCAAGGACATGAGATTACAAGTGCTGGAGCTGTATGAAGAATGTGTAAAACAGGAACAGATGCAGAATAGAGAAGAAATATTCATTATATTGCATCTGCTTTTGTCCTGCTCTATCTGCTTGAAGCCTGAGTTCTCCCACTGATGCAAAGAGCTCCCATCCACTCTGTCCTTTTATGCTATCCTTTTAGGCATGGCTGAGTAGTCTCAGGTCCCCAGCACCAGGAAGGAAAATCTGTCTTCATCCTTCTGGATTCTTGGGGGGAAAAAAATCCAGAATTTTGGGGAATAAATAAAGTGAGTGGAAACTCCTTCTACCTGCCATACTTGACCTGATCAAAGAAATTATGTGTAAATTAAGACAGTAAGTGGCGTGGTAGAAATGTGACTTGAATTCCTGAGCACTCTAGATGCATTGCTACTATTGTATGCAGTGAAGAAGCCATACATGACACCCTGTGAGGTGACCCGAACACTAACCAGACCTTCCAGATGGTTTTGAATGCTCTCAGCTGGATATGTTGGCTGGAAATGTGTCCTTTGGAGTACAGCCATCCATCTTCCCTTGCTCCAAGTGCTGCTGGTGTGTATGCTTACTTGTGTTGGTAGTTGTGGTAGTTACATTAGACACAGAAAAAGTAACAGAAATAGCACTTTTATGGTAAGAGAAGGACAACCGAAGTATGTCTGTCCTTTACTTGGGAAACTCCTGCATAAGCAGAGTGATTGTGAATGCACAAGTACAAGTAACTGCCTTATGTAAGAGAAGCTGCTCCATTAAAGTATAACATCTCCCTCCATCCCCAATTAGTCCTTCACCATTGAGGTGCACTGCTTGCACTGATCAGTGTCAGGGGGTCCAGAGCAGGCTCATCAGAGATGAGAGGTTCAGTTATTTGCTATCACTGAGCAGCCATCCAGCTACATCTGCTACAGGTTTATAGACCTTTCAGAGTAGGATGTTGATGAACAAGACTGGTCAGGAAAACAAACTTATTGAAACATGCAATAGTCCAGGAACACAAAACCTTATATGCATTTGATGGATGGTATATGACAACACAGAGAATGATACCAAGTACACCAGTTGAATTTTTTTACCCAAAAAGGTACTACCATATGAATAATGTTTAAATAGTTCCCATTTATTTGGCTTTTGTGCATGTCAGAACATGTTGATCACCAAACCACTGATAAAAATGATTCCACATGCTAAGCAATGGGCAGAGGAGCCAAAGCAGACTAAAATTATTGAGATGCTTGTTTCTGTTCTCTACTTTGAACTTAGTTTTTCTTTGGGGCTGACAGTGAAATAACAGTCATAGCTATGGACAAATCCAGTTACACTGTGAGCTTTTCAAGACACTGTATTGCATCCCAGGGCATTGTTATCTATTTCACTATATGTAAGGACAGTTCACTGGTAGAGGTGTCATGGTTATATTTTCCAGAAGGATACCTGAGGAAGGGAGAAAGATGAGGACAAATGGGCCAGCTCCAGCTTTTTCTTGTAACTCTTTTGCTTTCTATTTGCCAAACTCTGTGCAAAGCTCTTTTACGTCATTTTGAAGATTTTGGAGACTTTGGCATATGTTTGCTGCAGTAGAAGGAAAAGAAAAATACCTCTCTTGACCTCTAGAAGTGTATTAGTACCCTTAGTATACTTCTATAAGATACCTTTAATATCATTCCATATTCTACCTCACTCTATGGAAAGCTATTTCAACATAAAGTGTATTGTAAGGAAATCTTGAAGAAGGCAATTCTCATTTGGAAATTGTTCGTTGAGTCTTAATGTTGTTGAGAACATATTCAGTAATGCTAATTAAACCCAAAACTTTTTGTCAAATGAGAGCATCTATGACATGGTCATTGGTACATACACATAACCACAGCTCTAGCACAGGCAGAAAAGCACCAAGTAACAAAGACTGAAGATGTTTTTAGGAAAAAAATGCTAAGCCAAAAAGCAAAGAGACATAACTTAAACATGATGAATTCTGTGAGGTTCTGATAAAACTTGTTTAAAAGTTGCTGATTTGTCACCCTTTACATCTCACTTCTAATCCCACAATTAAAGTTACTTACATTTGTCCTAAACATGTCTGGAACATTATATATTTGAATCATTATTATATGATGAATATTTGATTTATGTTCATTGTATACTTGGGGAAAGTATTACAGACTCAAAATAGGCCTAATAACAATTTAACGTACCGAAGACTTAAATAAGAGTGCCAGGAATTTGAAATATGACCTAATGGTGGCCAAAGGGGAAACTCAAAGACTTAAGACATTGTATAACATAAAGTACTATGATTTTAAAAATGAATGAGCTGAAGAACTTTGCTGAGAAAATTGAATTTTGCAGGACTTCATTAGCTGGGTTGATTCTTTTGAAAACTACCATTTCATAATGAGGGCTTTGAGTTCCCTTGTGTATTCGGGGACTATTTGTTTACCCAGAGAGGATCATGTGCTTGGCATGAAGAGTTAGCTGCAATACAAATGGGCAACTAAAGCAATATACATCAATAATGCAGAATGTAACCACCAGAGAAAAGTGTTACTAGTTGCTCTGGCTTGAGCTTGTGCTGGCAGGAATAAAAATGATATTGTAATTTAGAAAGGAATGAAGTTGATGGATCCCATGGAAGGTATATGAAGAAGGATATATGGGGGAGATGTGGAAGGCAGACATTTCCTCATACTGAAATAGACAGAGAGGAGGATATATGTGAATGAGAAGATGAAGAAAAGCAATTAGATAGGACCAGACAGTGACTGGCTGAAGATGATGGTCTGTATTAGCAGAATAAGACCTACATTGTACAGATTTTAAAGCAGAACTAACCTCGAAACAAAGAAGGAGAGGATGTATCCGCCTTGATAACAACCTAGATCAATTCTTGAGATTGTATTTTTATATGCAAGAAAGGAGGTAAGGTAGAATTTGCCACACTAGAGAGAAGATCATCAGATCTTGGATATTCTGAATGAGAGGAGAAAATGTAGGATATTGTGGAGCGAGAAGTCAGCAAGAAGTGACCAGAGTGAGACAGAAAGGAAAAAAATGACAGTGGTTAAACCAGAAAAATGATGTAAAAATAAAGAGCTACAGTTTCTGTAGATTTGTTGACTTTTCCAATATCACAAATCTCACCCAAACTGTTCTTTGGGAATTGACATATCTGTATGACAGATACTTCTTGATTGCAGTGTGGGCTTTAGTGTGAGTTTCGGCATAAACAGAAGAGTCCAAATTCTAATTTTAGTTTCCAATATTTTCTGAAGACTGACGGAGTCTGGATCCACCCAACCTTTTGGGGAAGGTTTTCCTGCCTGGGTGATCTTATGTAATTTCTGAATACAGTGATAAGGATGCAGAAATTTTCATGTGCACAAAGCACATAGTAACTGCCAGGAAATAGAAAGGGTTTTCTGCATGTGACTGTACCCCCTAAATAGAGACTTTGCTCATAGTTCCCAGAGAGACAAATTCTCTGTGGTTATCCACAGAGTGCAGCATGAAACCCAGGTTCTTAACTTCCATTCCTCTCCCAAAAACCCTAAGGGATTTCAAGACCTTGAAACCCTTGAACTCAAAGCCTTCTCAGTCCTCCCACATCTATCCCCACCTTGCTGCAGACATTGCATCAGATTATCTCTGATTACAGAGCACCTCCATGTCCTTTCAGTTCCCTGTTTCCTCCCATGAGTCCTAGTCATTCTCCTTTCTCTGACTTCTCTCTGCTGGCCTCATAATTCAGCACATCACGTGTAGTTGTTCCTTTAGCTTTTTTCCCTCACCTCTCTCAACTCAGAACCTTTTGGCCCTTGCCTCCTCATCATTCACACAGATCACCAGCACATACAGCTGACACCCTGCTGTGTAGCACAACCAGTCTTCATCTGCCACTCCTCACTGTTAACATGTCAAAACCCAGACTCTGGCCAAGCCATCCTTCCACTGAATAGTTCCCTGAACTCCAAGGACAGAGAAAGAAGCCACGTCCAAAAAGAACCCCAATCCTAAAAAATCATGGGACATATGGTAGCCCCAGCCTTTGATATAAAAATGTATCCCTCACTTCTTTATCATGCCTTAGACACAGCTTTCATAAGGCAGAAGAAACCATGTGATGACTTATTGTGTTCTCATGGGTGCTCCAGGCTGTTCAGATAACTGCATGTGTTTTGCTCAAAGACTGATGCACTTCAGGCTTTGAGAGATTCCTGCAGGCAGAGAACAAAATCAGCCAGGAGGTTCCTGTACTGTGAGGACATAACTAGGCTGGATATGTCCAAGTTATTCCAGTAGGCAAACCAGTACCACAAAGAAGAGAAAAAGAGAAAATATATCTAGATTCCCTATCAATCCAGCTGAATGGAAAAACCCTTCCTCACGCAAGTGCATAGAGGAGCCCAATTTGCAAGCTGAGCAGTTAAGCTTTTCCTAAAGGTTTGCTACACCAGCTTAGTGTGTTGGTCTGCCCTGTCCCAGCATGTCCCTTGCTAGCTCTGAATTCAGCCTGGAGCTGAGGTTTTACCAGGTATTTACCCAGTTTCCCAAAACCCTTCCTAAGTTCTGTCCTCTTGCAGCCCTGGAGCTGTCTAGTTGAGGCTAGCAGGTTAATACAAGACAAGGTCACCACAGTGAGAGGCCAGACTCCTCACTTCTTCAGAAGAAAGCAAAACTAAAATTGCAGCATTCCCAGGTTTCACCCCAATAATGACCAAGCAGGCAGTCTTTTGCTGTCTCCTGCTGAGAAATGTAAGATTCATCTGTTGTCTTAATGAAGAAATGCAGGTGTTGTGAGACTATTCCTCCTCCTCATAATGGCCATGGAAGAATGGCATGACCAAAGAAACCCATCAGCTCCCAGAGACCAAAACCAGCAAAGACCGTCATGCAGATTAGCCTTCTCCTTCCCTTTGCAAACCTAGATCCAACCCATTTTGTTGCCAGAGGTGCCAGGTGCTCATACTTTTCAGAAGCATACCTAAGCTTACTGAAGCCTGCAGTATTCTGTGGTGAAGTGCTCCCATGTTTAACTACCTTCACAGCTATGAGATTGCTTCTTACTCAGATTAGGTTGACTTTGTCAAACTCTATCTCCTTGCTACAGGATATTGTTACACTTCCGTCAGCACGTCTGAAAGTCCGTTGTCCCAGAGGACTGCAACTCTCACAGTCATTTACAGACCAAAACACAGTTTTTGATGTAGCTGGGCCCTATTCCATTACTTTTTTCAGAAATTAGGATTGTGTCCTCAGGTTGTCTCTGGAAGTTGATGGGAAAACACTAGAAGGATTTGAATATAGAATGATGTGCATATGGTGGCCCGAGTCCTAGAGATAAAATCATAGAATAATTTAGGTTGGGAAAGATCTTTAAGATCATTGAGTCGAACTGTAAACTTAGCACTGCGAAGTCTACCACTAAACCATGTCTGTAAATGCCACATCTACATGTCTTTTAAATACCCCTGGGGATGGTGGCTTGACCGCTTCCCTAGGCAGCCTGTTCCAATGTTTGATAACGCTTTCAGTGAATAATTTTTTCCTAATATCCAATGGCAAATGTCTCATTTTTGTACCAGCTGAAGGCTGTGTATCCCCTCTGTTTTTATCTCAAAATACAAAAATCACAGTAATCCAGCTTTGGGTGAGGTGGGGCAGCTGGACCCTGAAGGTAGCAGGGGCTTTGCTTCCACCTGGGAAGGAGGGATTACATCCCTAGCAAGCAGGAAGGGACACAGGCTGATGCTAACAGCACCTGGTCCGTCCAGGTCCAGGGCATCCAAAGAGTTCAGAACAGATTGAATTTGGCTTTATCCCATTGTTTCTCCTCCAGGAGAATGTCTGCCTACGTCTGCCCATGTAAAAGTCCACCGCTGGGGAGGTGGACCCTCTGACTTGCCCACAGGAAGATCATAATGGAGCTCAGAGTCAAACCTTGACTCTCCCAATCCCACACTAGTTCTTTCAGGATGAGCTGTCCTCCTCAGTGCCAGTACAGCTGAGCTGAACCTTAGTATGGTCATCTAGAGAAGCAAGCAGAAATGAGGGCAGGCATGGAGATGCAAAGGGCAGTAGGGCACAGAGAGTGCTGATGTGATTTCAGCATGAGATGGTAAAAAAAGGCATGCGATCATTTTAGGATATTAAGGAGTAGTGAATAAAAGAAAATGTGGTCATAGAATGAATTCCCAGGGACATCAACAGAGTGAGAGAGGAGGGAAGAAACCATAAAATAGCCTGAAGGCTGGGGGTGGCTGCTGACTGCTGAGCTCTCTCAGCAGTCTCTGAGTTAGGCTCCTATGGAATGATCACGGTTTTTAACTCCAAGGTCCTCTTCACTTCTAAGCTGACAAGGTTACTCCATTAACATAAATCACAAAAAAGTGACTTGGTCCCTCTCTGGCTGCAGGTGTATTGATCACTGTTCTGTTTCTTAGTTCAAAAGCCACCTTATTCTGGCAAGGGTATGAGCAGAGGAACAGAGAACAATGACTCTAAAATGGCTGGGATACCAAGAGCTTTCTGAGAAACGGATTAACAAAGCAATTCAGTAAAACAGATTAAATAAACCCAAGCTAGTAAGCTAGATAATATAGAGAAAATATTTACTCTAGAAACTTATATTAGTAAGTGGGAGATGCTTAGACTATGCAATCACACAAGGAACTTGCTATCTGCTAGACGTGTGTTGAGGGATGTGAGGGGATTAGCAAGGAAGTTTATTGCAGTACATATAATCTATTTTTTATTTCCAGGAAAATTGGGAGGTATGAGAAATTTTGATAAAAAAAGGGCAAATACAGTACCACTCATCCAAAAAGGAAGAATGTCTCTGGCTATTGTTATCCCATGGGAAAACATTTTAAGTGGCTGTAGATAATGGACTCCTGAGCAATACCAGAACTCATTGTACACAACAACTTTCACTAGATATACTTGACCATTAGAGGAAGGAAAAGCAGTAGCAATCACACTTGGAAATACATTTGACCCCCATGTTTTGCAAAGTAATAAAGCTGTCTCTGGCATGTCTAGTTCTCACGGAGACTGAGGACTTGACAAAGGGCAGCAGATAAAGAAACTCAGTCAAATGGTAAATTACAGATTATAAAGTGTCTAAGGGTTCAAATCAAAAGAACCAAGTACTCTAGCTTATTTGTACAATTTATGTACATACTCACAACATACAGAAACAAAAAAATAAATAAAGCCAAATAATACTGTTTAACATTAACCACAATGAACACAAAGGTCCTAGTATGAATGGCGATAGGTCCAGACCTGTTAAATATTTTCCTTCATGATTTAGGGGAGTGAGATACAAATATTTTGTAAGAAAGAACGGAAAACGTTATGACTGCATGAGGCTTTCTGCAGTACGGATGTAAAGAGAACAGGAGAAGAGAGCAGATGTTTGGAGGTCAAGGAAATTTCTGGGAATTAGATATCTGTAGAGGTAGTCACCAGGCAAGGAAAATTGAGCTCCTGTTAATGACCTCCAAACATCTGCTCTGCTCACTCCCCTGTTTAGTTTCTACTATGATTTGGAGGATGTCTTATGCAACCATGATTTGTCGTTGGCAGTTTAGGAGGTTTGGCTGACTTCCAGTCTCTGTTTCAAGTGGATGTCTCTGCTATGAAGTCTTTGCTGTATTCTTTGCAAATGATTATCAATATCTAGTCTCATCTTTCTTGAAATAACATTGAGCTGTGCTCCTGTCTCTGTTTCCTTCTCCTTATATTACGATTTCTTTCCTAAAAAGGTTTTCCTAATGTGTTAATCTGGTGAAGCAGTGTAGTTCTGAGATGGCAGATTTTGCTGTTACAAAGTAGACAAACCCTACTCAAATGTGACCCAAAGCTTGTTCCACTGGGTTGACCACCAGCCCAAATCAGAAATCACCTGGGAGCACTCTCCTGTACTGGTCAGTCACCTGAATGCAGTGAAGTTTTTAATTATAATGCTTCATAAGTCTCAGTGTCTACAGCCAATTATGTGTCTTCTGTATCTTTGTTGCAGGAAAAAGAAAAAAAGCCTCAATATTCTCAACGTGTAAAACTTAATTTCATACTGGTAGAGATGAGTAAATTGGTGGAAAAGAGGTGGTTTTTCTTTAGTGGTTTAGTAAAACCTCATCAGTCGAGGACTTGGTTTTGTGAAATATTGGAATGTATTATTTGAATAAAATGTCCCCAGGCTGGCTGGGAATGAGTGGGCAGCTTTGGTAAACTGGTCTGGTTCTATTGCGGGCTGGGATTTCTTCCCCCTCTTTTTTATAGAAAAAAAAGGAAACAAAAGTTCAGCCATGTCTGTTTTTAGCATAGATTACTTTATATGGCTAAATAAGGAGGAAACTAAATAGTAGTCAGATGGAGAAGATGAGATGTGAGGATAATATAATATAAAACTAATGAGAATGTCAGGGAAGCACAAAGCAACAAGTAACAGCTCTTCAGTAGAGACAATTAAACAGTTTATTCCAAGATAGTAGAGCTAAACAAACTTGATTTCCCACAAAGTTTTGCCCTATGCACCTTAATAGCTTTTCCAGCATTCCCTACTCCCTGTCATCCTCTACCATTCAATAGCACTCCCATATCTACCTGTTTTCCTAGTGAACTGGCAGCATGTCCAGTGCTGACAGATCAGGCAACACACGGCCACCACAGGCTGATTTTTGTTTACATGTGTCTTGGCAGAGGTATTAAATAAGAACTTCCTCCTCTGTTTAGGTACCTACATTTAAAATGGTTTAAGGCACTTTGTATCTCTGAGGCATCCAACAGTCTCTTGTACTCCTTTGAAACTGGTGTAGTCTTTTAGGAAGACTGACAGTTGTGGAGCCTCTATCAATTGACAGGCACAGGTAGATGTTGAGAATGATGTGCAGGTAGGCATAACATGCCATCACATGAACATCTTAGGCAGTTCATCTAAATATGTATGTGTATTTAATAAAAGAATATATGCAGACAGAATTAGAGGAGACAGAAAAGAAGACACTGAGATCCAAATCTTGGGGAAACAAAATGTTGTTTGTAGAGTTGCAAAGATCAGGTAACAGGAAACAGACAAATATTACTGCTAATGAGAAAAGTAAATGAAATTTAAGTCTCATCTAATTTAACAAATGATATGCTATTTAAAACAAGAAGCTGTGTGATAAGGTTCCACTTCAAAATAAAAAGATATATAAATAACTGACAACAAAGCTGATGGTTCAATGTGTGCTGAAAACGGCCATACAGCAGAAGACTGTTTTGGAACGTTTTGGACTGTTTTTACGTTTTGGAACGTAAAAGGTGAAGGACTTAGTGCAGATTGAGGAAAAGACATATGACAACAGCATGGAAATGATTTGTGAAGGATGAAGGCTTCAGCTGCCATCAGCAGCACGTGCTCAGGGAACAGACACTGAAGTTCTGCAGGACTTTGTGGGTCCCAAGGTTCTAACATCCCATTTAAAACACTTCAAGATACCATTAGAAAGTTGGAATATAGCTCGTACTTGTCAAAACAGGTGAGAATAGGTATGGGAACTGAATGCTGTTGAAAACTGTCCATCTGTCCCCTTACAACTGAACTTGCCCAAACACTATCCTCATCCCACCTTTGCCCACAGAATTGAAGTTGAAGATTGCTTTAAGTTAGTGTCTTGAACTTTTCTAAGCAGGAAGTTCCTTTGCAACTAGACATTGGGAGAAGTTCACCATGGTGTAAGACTTCAGACTTTTCTTTTTCCTCATGTAAGTTCTTGAAAAGGAAAATTTTCTATCTGAATTTTTATAGTTTAAGAGATTTTGTTGATTTGAATTTATATCTTTGAAAAACATGTTCTCCTAGCAATGCCTTCTTTGACATAATGAAATCTTGAACTGTTTTAAAATTGATTTTTCTTTTTTTCAGTTGCCAATGTTGACACACATTGAAGGTATTTCACTGCCTGCCTTCTACAGGTGTCAGCATAATGTCTCTGTGTGGGATTAACGGTCATTAGGGTTTGAAGTTGAGAAAGAGTTATAGCAAAAATGTCAGAGAAGTTATGCATTTTCGCTTCTGTATAGTCAAGCTGAAATGAAATTATTGACTTACTAACTCGTGGAAAAATTGCATCTTATAGCAGACTTAGCTTGTGATAAAGCTTGATTAAACTGAACCATAAGGACATCTTTTCCGTTCCAGCATTTTAAGTTATAACCTTCATAATCTCTCAGTGAAGAGACAACCTTCAAAAGAGACTTCTTGCAGGAACCTGTTATGGGAGTTCCTCACTAGAGTTTGGCCATTCAATTCACTGTAGGAGGAGCTTCCTTAGAGTGAACACTTAATTTTGACATAGATACACTTAGGCAAAATGAATCCTACCATTCAAATGTGCAACAGTTTTGCGGAGGAAGGGATCCTGTTCTGTAAAGTGCCTGTTTTCACTACAAAGTGTTTAGAGAATATGGCACTAAAGGCACTAACCACTGTTGGGTTAAATAAAACCTGTGTAACATAATGAAAGTCAGAAAATTGCTTCTGAGTGAAAGATTCAGATCTCCTTGGCACTGGGTCAGTCACCTTTCAATATAATCTTTTAGGTGAAATATCACGCTATAGATTTGTTAAGAGAAGTGCCAAATTTGATATGCTTTGAAGGCTAGATAGTATGGCCGATCTCCTCTTCTTCATTAGCAATTTTAGATCTTGCCAGAAATAACTGCTGTGCAAAGAAAGAACACTCTTCAATATGTTAAAATTAGCTAGAATGGGGTGTCTCTTTGTCAAATTTTGTCCTGAATTTCAAAATGATATACAGTTGTTTCTATTGTAGATAACACCCCAGTGGGGACTACACTAAAGTTCCTGAAAACTCGTATTATGCAGGACCTCTGGCTGAACTTTAATTCCGTACTTAGAAGTGAGAGACTGGTGCTATAAGCCACCCAGATCTACATCAAATACTGTAATTTTAATTGTACACTCGGCTAACAAAGATCAACTTAGACTAAATGAGCAGTAAATTCCCACCTCTACAAAATTAACAAAACAACATTTCAGAATAGCATAAACTTCATTTGAGGCCACCCTCAGAGGTAATGATGGCAGAAAAGGGACCAAGCGGCCATCTAAACATTGGTAGGATCCTAATACTTTTTGCCTTTTCATGCAGCAGATGTTTCCATGAGTTGATCAGTTGTATTATATAAACTATAAAATAAAGACAGAAGGCTTAACAAATAATTGGCACCGACCCAACACTTGAATCAGCTTCAAGTAGTATGAGAAATGATGCTGCTTTGAGGGCAAATGTAAGGAAAATCTATTCTGATGGAGTGTACCTATTCAGTTTTGGCTGATTGCTGTTTGAACTCCCCCTGCTTACAAGTACGTTAGGGAGTATATATTTCAAAAAAACATTGCACAGCATTGTTAAGCACTCTGCATATATTTATTCTGTCGAAATGTTTGAAGTTACAAGCCACACATGAGTTTCTAATTTCTTTCCATTCTTAATATGCCCCATTGGCAAATGTCAGTGCATCCACCCATTGCACTTGTAGTGCCATTCCAAACCTCTGCAACATTTGCATTAAGTAATGAAGAGTCAGAGGCTGGAGCAAACGTGTCAAGAGCTGAATGCTTGTGCAAAACACCCTTTATATTCTCTGCTCTTTTCTGAGATCTACAAAGCCTCTTTCACCATGCTGCTGCTCATTTCTGTTTTTAGATCAACAAAAGCGAACTGTCCAGACCTGAAGTTTCAGAAGATTCCTGTAATGGAGGACTACATGAAGATTTTCACAGTTGAGTCTAAGCTGACTTGTACTGATTCCCTCCAGCTGTCTGGTCATCTGGAGAGGGAGCAATACCAAAGGTCTCCCTATGCATTTCAAAATGTACCTTTCCCTTCTGCTGAGGAGATGCCATAGTTCCCAGTAGTGCTTCCATTCTTGGGACTATTTCAGGGGAAGCCTCTTCCTTAAATCCGCTGATACCATTCAGTGTGGGGTTCCTTCTGTCTTTAAGGGAGGGCAGAGCATCTGTGGTGCTGTCTGATGGAGTCATACCTCCAAAGAGCTATGCTGATCTCATAGCTTTAAATTATAAATTAGAGCTGGGACTTAATGTCATGCACATGTTCAGTCCCCCCTCACAATCCACGCTGAAACTGCTGCCATTTTTGCAACACGTTTGCATACAGCAGGTATGCCCTCAGACCCCTTTCCATGCTCCCACCAGAGAATAATCTTTAGACAGACAGAAAAACAATGAATATTGGAATATGATGTCAGAGAACCCTTATTAGATCTCATGTATGTCCATATCATGATGTTTTTCTCTGAATGAAACCCATCAGCCTTCAAATCTCAGGTTTAACACAACAGTAATGGAAGGCTACAGAGTACAGCAGTTGACTCCTGTAGCAATGTAAGCCATCATAAGGCCTTTCTTCCTGTGACCCAGTCCTTTCATTCATGATTGCTTTTGCTATTAGCTGTTTGCTACATTATTTGCTTTCAGCTTTCACTGTTGCTATTTTGCTTTTATTTTAAATTGTCCAAGAACCATTATGACAACTGCACTTTTCCAGGCCAACACAGCTTCCACAATCCAAAGCAGTGGAAGAAATAGCCTTCTGGTCAAGAAATCCTGCTGTGGAAGTAGTTTACTGCAGGAGGTTAAAGTTAAGTTGAAACTCTCTGCCTTTAGAACATGTTACAAGATTTCTTTTTCAAAATTTGGACGTATGAAAGCTCAAATACATGGAAAATAAGAACAATGATGAATGACAGACAACAGTCTATTGATATTTCATCCAAGACCTCTTCCTGTAGCAAGGAAAGAAAAAGAGCAAAACACACCATGAAGTATATTAGTCACTGTCCTTTCATCCTGGAAGTCTCTGAGAGGCTACAGAGGTGGATGAAGAAAGCTCTAGAGCGGATAAATGGAGTAGTGTCGTAGCTTGAGTTGGCTTTAACGAGTGAGTTTGAAAGTCTTCACTTTTTCATGATACACAAATATATTTCCTTACTAAACCCCAAATGAGGAAATGCAAGCCTTCCCTGGCGGATGTCTATAACCTCAAAAAAAAACCCAGATTTCTTTCTGGACATTTCCATATAGTGCTGTTATTCAAAAGGGGTGTGGATGATAAGGCCAGAAAAAGCTGTTTTATCCACAAGTCCCATGTTCTTCTGTGTAACATGAGACACAGATCTTCAAAATCAGCCCTGACATAAGCAACTGAGGTAACTGGGTGGGTTAGCACTGTGGGTTCTACAAATTCATTGATGATTTCTTGTTACCAGAGCAAAGGGATGGTAAGATGAAACCAGGGGTGTGGTGGTAGTGTCGTGTCAGTTAAAAAACCTCATTGCGTGTCCAAAGGCACATGACAAGCCTGGCTATGGACTGGCAGCCAGGGCCACCACCAGTCATCCCTGCTCTAAATAATTTCCTGCTCATCTGGATTGGGAAATCAAAGACAGTGGCATGGGGTGCTAGCCATGCTAGTGCCCTGCTGTCTACAGAAAACATGAATCCTTATCCAGCCTGGACTGTCAAGACAAATGGTCTCAAATGGATCCTGGATACTGGACAGGTGAAAATGATTTCCAACATTTCCGAAGTGCCTTAAATACCAGGTACATTATATGCTACAACTGCATCATCATTGGAAGAGCATCAGTGCAAAATGCTCTTACTGCTATGTCATCAAAGAGTTTTGACTGTTTTCAAACTCAAAGTATTTGTATTTATGTCCTGAAATAAAAAATATTTTTTTTAAAAAAAAAAGGTATGTGTATTTTATTACTTAAATATAAGCTTTATCATCTCTTTATGATTCTTGCACTGATTCATTCTTCCTTTGCTCCACAAGTACATAATATTGCGTAAATTACTTTCCTACAAATGCCTGGAAAAGGAGGAGTTAATGCATCATGAAGAATAACTTGTGTGGAATATATTTATTTTTATGAATCTGGCTCTAAGACTCTCTCTCTAGCTTTAAAATTACAATCACAGCCAGATTGTGCATCAAAAAGATCCCACTTAGCAGAATATATGACCTCAAAAATGAGTATCTGTTAGATTGTTCATACAGAATGCTTTGAGAAATAACTTCTCACAGATGGAAAGCTATAAAAATGGTGTTCTGCTATCTTGTAGTTTGAACCACAATCTCAGAACATATGAAATATTGATATTGAGTCAAGCTGTACCTGGTTCCCCTTGAATGAATTCTTCCAAGTTCTTGACCTCTGTTCTAGTGCTGTTTCATTTTAGGCTGGCGTTCAATGGAAAAAAAAATAAACAGAACAAAACAAAAGAAAAAAACTCTCAACCTTTTGCCCATGAGCAAAGGCAAATCAGGAATGACATACTGTTTTCTAACCAGCCTATTTGATACTATATGCTACCTTTGCAGAGAATCATTATAATAAAATATAATGACAAAAAATGGTCCCACACATGAATATTTACTTGGTGTGAAGTGTTTTCAGTGCTCTTCCTACAGAATACATAGGTCTTGGAAAAGAGAGATGGCATAGAAAGAACTGCTGACATTTTAAGGTTACGGAATAATGAAAATAGATGTTCATTACTGCTGGGTTTTTCCTGGAGAAGATTCTCTGCTGACAGTACCATTCTCAGTGAAAAATCTCAACATCTTCAGTAGAGAAGTCTATCTGTGCATAGGGAATTTTTCTCTTGGAGTTTCCCTCTTCATGCGCCGGTTCAGTCCTGACACACTTTTCAGTGTACTGCAAGGATGCTTTCAAGCACATTGCCTCTAAATCACTACTGAGGCCACGTCAAAAGTACCAGTATAACCATTTCCTGGAAAGTTTTCAGTGCCCTCTCCAGGTGTTCCTAACTTTCTGAGTAACAGTAATTCACAGTGTCAAGGTCCCATTAGTTACCAGGTGGATCTTTTAACCACTCACAGAAAGCATTCAGCATTGACCTCAGTCATCTGTATTTCCCAATCAAAGACTGGTGCTTTGTGCCTTTTGATGTTGAGCTGCAATATGGTTGTGACTTTTTGTGAACAATAGTGCAAACACCAACACCTAACACGTTAAAGTCTGCTCTTAAGCTAACAGAGACCCTAGGAAATAGCTAGAGAAGTACAGCATCAGTGGTCAGAAAATGCTGCTCTCTACCATAGACCTTACACGGGATCATTACATCCTGCTCCTTTTGTTTCCTTTCTTTCATTTTTAATAAAAAAATGCATGGAGAAACTTGTCCCAGGCAAGTTCTTGTTTAATTCCGCTCAGTATAGCATACCATTTACAGGTATATTACTTTTATTTTCCATACTTTTCTTTTCTACATATTTATTATCCCTCACCTAATAAATCTTTTATCAAGTTATACATGAAGCTTGGATTGATTTAGAAAAGAGTCTGCGGCAGGTTTTACAGCTGAACATCTCAAAAGTGTGACTTTATCACTCCTAGATTTTCCATATAACTGCTAATACCTGTTGGTTCCCTTCTGCAGCCCAGCAGCTAGCTGAAGCATGCTCTTTGAGGGCACCTTGGCTGTTTCTCTCAGCACAACCACTCCTTGCTAAGTTTAGCATTCAGCAGCTTGAATGGTACTTACAAAACTTGATGCTAAAATTGGTGCTAAAGGCTGTTCTTCAGGAAGCATTTATTTGACAAGTGGTGCTCCTGCACCTCCCCACAACAGCATCAGCAGAGGCGGGAGTTGCATGTCCATGTAGCTCAGGCTGGGCTGAGGGCCATCAAGAGCAAAAGCTTCCCTGTCGAAGGTGGTCATTAGAACTGGCAGGAGGCACCAGAGCCTCTCCCTGTGGAGCAGCCTACCCCTCTGCTGTGAGTGAGACCAGAGCACTCCTCTTAGCAAAAGTTCAGTGTCTAAAATCAGGTAGGTTAGTATTTTCAAGGCAAAGTACTAAGATACCATTTGAATATGTGATGGCTCTCAGCCCACAGATCCTCTAGAAGTTGTACACTACTTTGAAAGGGCCTTCAAAATGTAACTGAGACCTGCAACCTCCTGCTGCCAGAAGGCCTACATTTGTGGTGAAGGGCATATTCCCTGAAAAATTGGAAAGGGGGCTGTGGGCTGAAAAGAGTTGACCTCTGCTGGCTGAAAGGTAAACCTGAGCCATTGTGCAAGGTGTGAAGTCAAACTTCCTTGATGCTCAGAGGTGCTCAGCCCTCAAACACTGCTCTATAAGCTGTATTCAGACAGCCTTGCACTGCAGATGAGAAGTAACTTTTTTTAAAAGCTCATTGAAAAAGGATTAGGTTCTCACAGGGCGTCAGTGGGATTGTGCTCCTTTAGATCTATATTAACATCTTTCCTCTGTCTCCAGCCAGACATCATTGATGCATCACAATTTTCAACTTTAGGCAAAGCTGAATGCCCTCTGCTACAGCTCACCCAGGACCACAAGAAACCCCAAACCCCAGTCCTTCTGTTTTGCCACAAGAGCCATGGCATCATTCCGGAGAACTATGCATGGGGCATGGGTGCTCAGGCTGGTTTGAATCCCCTTACTCCCTTTTCTGACCACACAAAAAGGGGAAAATGGAGGCAAAGCAAAACAAAAAGGAGGTCAAGTGCAATGATTCCCTGCTCTTTCTTTCTTTTTTTTTTCCTCCTGTGGAAATACAAAGGAAACAGTAGGAATAACAGGCAGGGATCATTCAGCCTTGGATTCTTATTCATTTCCTTAACTTTTTACATTACTGTTTGCTTCAACAAAACACCTCTTGCCATGCTAGTGCACCTTCATGTCATAGGTTTGTTGCATTGTCTGAGAAAGCACGTGAGCAGCCTTCAGGCCTGACAGTCCAGGTTTGCCCACTGAACCTCAGGAACCATGAGTCACACCTGGGCTAGGAACATACTTCCCTGTGGGCAGTGGAGAGTAATAGATCTTTCCAGAGGTCATTCAGATCTCACAGAGACTGACTCGCCCCCTGGAGACACCTCACCAGATTTTCTGAGGTTACACAGAGAACAGCAGAATAATGTGCTTCAGTCAAGTGCCCAAAGTTGGCATTTGTTCCCCAGTAGTTTTCATTGGATGCTACCCTAAAATGAATGTCTTTCAAAATACTAAATAAAACCTGTGATGCATCTTCTTTTAACAGGGAAGGCATTGAACTGGAAATAGGGAGAAAACCCCCAACCAGGAAGGCAGTACCAACTACCTACCAAGATCATAACAGGACCACTGAGCAGGGAGAAAGAAGGAGGAGGAAAGGAAGAGCCACAGGATGGCCAATCAACGCTCAGGGGTCTGGAAAATTAGGAGATGCATCTCCTCACTCTCCCCAGATACCTGCGGGTGCCAAGGCTGTTACCCACTCTAGCACTGCCAAGGGAGCTGGGGACATGCCCTGGGAGCCCAGAGCAGCTTTCGCTTCCCCAGGGCTGCAAGCTCACATCCCCTTGGCCAGAAGAGGATGTGAAATCCAGCTTCACTGAGCTGTCTGGAAAAGCATTAAGGAAGGGCCTTAAAACCTGTCCACTGCAGCAGGTTTAGATTAAAACAGGTATGTTGCAGGCAAACCCAAACCCACTCAAATGGCTGGAGGCCCCAGGTCCCGCTCAGCTTGCACGGATTACGTGCCTCACACTGACCAAGCTCACATTAAAAACCAACCTCAGTCTGCTGGACTCCAGTCTCCACTATAGATCCTACTAGGGCTCCTTTTAGCAGGTGGTCACCGTTTGTTCTGCAAAGCAAGATCTGTGTTGAGCCTCCTAATTGATGGCCAATACAGAGGTATTGATAGTCTTTTTTTCCCGGTTGCATGCAGCAGCACCACAGCTGGAGCATCAGTGGGCCCAGTTGACCTTACAGTGGCGCTTATAGAGAACTTCTTCCCACACACACATTAGAAATTGCCCTTTGTAGACACTTCCACACACTCTTGTGAACACTTTGCTTTTGTTCTTTCTTGTTTTGTTTCCCTTAATCTAAAAGAAGTTACTCAAACTGAGAACATATTGTTGCGCTTTGTGTGTGGAGAAACATAACATAGCAACTTGTCTTAGCTTTCTAATAGTTTCACGATGTGCTTTTAAACAATGTCAAACTTGTTCAAGCCTCGTGCTATTTGAAGTTGGCAAGTAAATCAATGTTTATTTTTTGTTCAAAAGTGAAACTTCTCAGAAAGAAAATGGTTGCATTTATTTCAAAGGAAAATATTCATCCTTGTTTTTTCTGTTTCCTTTTTTTTTTTAGACATAAAGTGCTGTGTATGCAGGATTATTTTTATTTTGTATGTATGTTGCAGTGCTCAACATTTTAATTGCCACTTCCTCAATAAAACTATTGGAAATCTTCCATCTTGCCATTAGCACTTACAAAATAACTGTTAACAATATGTTAGCCAGACACAGAAACTTTATAATTAACATTGGACTAGTCTTCAAAGTCTAGTGACTAAAATATATCCTATAAAATTACTGGACTTCATTCAATGCTATTCTGCTGTTTTAATGTTCAATAAATGTGTTGAGGGGAGATATTTGGCAACATGCATTAGTCTTTCTGGCAGGGAGAGTGACTACAATGGGGTTTGCTCTCTGCTGTATGGCAAGAGCACCAAGGCTCTACTGGGCTGCCGCGCAAAACACTGAAAGGTTGCTGCTGGTGTGAAATAACATTGCTCCCAGACACACTGCTGTGCAATCCTTCAATGCAACGCTCCTCCCTTGTCAACTGACAAGGAATTGGACAGTTTTCACATAAGCAATAAAACACAACAGGCAGCGTATTTCTGGGCCATTATAGCACAACTGGGGTAGTGTCAGAAGTCAGAAGGCTGAAGGCCAAGTGTCTCAACTACGGGAGAAATACAAGATTGGCTCTGGAGCATCTTAATGCTATCCCAAAATGGAATTTCTACAGTACATTAAATAAGGAGGAACACTTAGGCCTGTGCCTTTAACAGACATGGACGTGACATCATTGGCAGCTAATTAAGACTTATTCCAGCCAGAGTTCTGCAACAGCCATAGCAGGCCACTGCACTGGTAAAGAGTTTGGAGGACAGGACGAAAAGGATTGGAATGCACTTTCTTTTGGATTAAAATATGAGAAAGGTATCACAATGGATTAAAAAAAAAAAAAAAAAAGCATTTTGCAGGATCAAGGACATTTCAAAGAGTATCTCCAAATAATCTGGCCATGCAAAGCTCTTTCCTCATCAGAAACATTTGAAAAAAACCCTCTGCCTAGTTTTTGAGACAAACAAGACTAATGGACCAATAAACATGTGGATAAAGCTCTGGAAGTTATTTTTACTAGGGTATAGCTCTGAGTTGAGCTAACAGTGTCATTGTGTTTAGCACTCTAGATGCTCATAGGGAGAAGCAGCCACTGTCCCAGTATACTTTCAGTCCTGTATAATTATGAAATGCTTCACGTGCCCAATGATATCTACGCCAGGAGCTGCCACAGGCAAGAGCAAGGCTGCCCAGAGCTCCCACTTGGTAAGGAAAATTAGGAGTCAGAAGCAAACCCCTTGGCCTTAAAGCCACAGGACAACATGGAGCACTGAGAAAAGGGGAAACAGAGGAGTGCAAGGGAGCCATATACAGCCCTGTGAGTTTTGGCCTGGGTGGATCCAAATGTATAAAAACCTGCATAAATATGCAATATAACTATTAATACAGAGTTTTGCTGTATCAAGAAAGCAAAATTCCCTGCTCTTCCAGACCACTTCATTAACTTTTTACAGATTTTTAGCAGGCAATATGAGAGTCACAACCACAGCATGGGCAGCAGACTTTCCTTCTGAAAAGAAGCTGTAGTAGTAGAAACTATTTTCTTATACTCCCCCTGTTCTCTGCTCACAGGTCATCTAGTGAGGCCACAGGTCAGAATAAGGACTTCAGTGGAAGAAGAGCATGAGAGAAGGGCTTTCATTTTTCATGCTCATTGCACATAGGAACATTTCCTTTCTGTCAACATTTTCGACACCCAGTCAGAATAGTTATTTTTAAATTGGTTGTCATTATCTGAGCAGGTTTAGTCTCCTTGCAAAATGTGATTTTTCAGATTTGTCCCAAACAAGAACAGACATTTAGGCAAAGGACTGGTTTGCCAAGGGGAATTGTTTGGGCTCAGAAATGTCTACTAGGACACAGTGCATGCTCCTATCATCTCGATGCTTTTCTGCATCGAGTCAGTGGGCTCGTTCTGTTCAGCTATCTGCTAATACTATAATAATACACTTGTGAAATTAAGTTATAGATTGTTGTGAGGGTGGCTGAGTTGTGCTAGCATAATATCACTATACCATGGCAGACATGAAAAACACTGACAATTTTTCAGGGAAAAAAATTCCTTTGTTGACTCATTGTCAAGCGGTAAGACTGAACAGGGTCAAAGGATTTTGGAGGACACCTTTTCTGTGCATTTTTTTGCTGTCATCATATAGTTATCATCATAGAGTAATAAGATCAGAGAAAAGAGATTTATAAGGAACATCAAGAACTTAACTAGCTGATTCATCTCTGCCACGGTTGGGCATATAATTACATGTACACCATTCCTACAATTTACTTTTCTAACTTGTTTTTGGGTACATTTGATGATTTGGCTTCACAGTTTCCCTAGACAATCTATTTCAATGCTTGTTTATTTATTACAATAGAGACAATATTCTTATTGTTCTGGTATGTAAAATAATTATTCCTTGTTTAAATTACCTCCTTTTTATGCTCAAATGGCAGAAGAAATTTTTTTTCACTCTTCTTGCCACTGCCCTCATGTATCTGAAGGCTATTATCACAATTCCTTTTTATTCTTCTGCAGATTAAACGATATAAATTTCTTCAGCTATGACTTGTAAAATGTAATTTTAGACCTTTGACCACAGTCAGTGCCCACCTCTAGTCTCCATCTAGCATGCCTCTTTGCTGTCCGACACCCAGCTTTTAACCACACTGAATAGAAGGAACATATGCTAAGTCTTACAGGTGATATCCTTGTACAACTGCCTTCTTCCAAGCTTTGGGATGGGGAGGCAGAGAGAAGAAATGAGAATCTTTCACGGTGACCAGGGTAGGTATTTTAAGACAAAACATTCCTATGATCATTAAATAATAAAACGATTTTCATCATAAATTTTGTTTATTTTCATGGACATTTGTTTGAATACTCACAGAATGTGAATACAACTGAGGACACAAAGGCAGCTGCAACAAATTCAGACAAATATTCCTAAAATAAATGTAAATGTAGTTTCATTCTGAGTTACTAGAGATACCCTTCCTTAGGACAACACAAGGTGATAAATTATTCTGCAGGTTTGATAAGAATAATGGTAGATATGTGTTAAACTGGTAATAGATGTACATCATGTTGTCATTTTAACGTTTTAAGAAAAATGAAGCAACACTTCTAAAAAAAAAACACCTCTTATGCTCAAACCAGGGGAGAAAAGCACACAAAAAACCCCAACAATAAACAAGCTCTCATTCACACCAACTGTCCTTAAAACATGCTTCTATTTTGGTCCTGAAAAAGGGTTTTTGACCCAAATGCTTGTCTCTTCCTCCAAACTGTATGACCTAGTCTAACAAAAGAGACTGCCTCTGTCCATAAATAATCTTTCTCTGGTGTTTACCACAATAATAATTGCTACCATAAACCCCTAGGAATTCACAGATCACTCTGTTTGTCTCTCAAAAAGACAAAAAGAAAAAGGTCAGATGAAACCCTATCCTGCTGCAGGGCCATACTTCTCTGCAAAACAGCAGTGTCAAGGATTGCCACATTAGCCTCAGACGAACTGATGGGTCGGTGCAGCAGAGTGCAGTGCCATGAAGAAGTGCAACCTTGAATCCAAAAGTCATACGGACACTAGAGTCAGAGCTGCACCGGTGCGGTTACAGCAGTGCTGGTTTTGAGGGCTCTCCCAGCACTCCCTCTCACCCTGTTGCAAGCTACAGACATGTCTCAAACTGCCGTTGAAACTTCAGTTCCTCGGGTGCGTGGTGGCTTTGGAAAAACACAATCCCTATTCACAAGCAGGAGAAAATCACCAAGTGATTTGTTACAAATTTTTCAGCATGCTCTAAGAATAACCAACTTATTTCATTTAAAAAGAGGGCAGAGAGGTTCTCTGCAAGCACGTGAGCATTTTTCCCCAAGGAAAATTTCATAATGGTTAATATAAGCAGAACTACAGTAGTGCATATGGTTAACAGCTGCTTTAACATGATATGGCATAACAACTGTCTGGAAATCATTAGCCTAACTTTTCTTTTAGTATTTGGATAATTAACCAATAGACAGAGCTATTTCAGCTTATCAGATAATTTTTTTTTCTGTATTATTTACAACACATATAGTCCTGTTTCTCAAAGTAATACATGAAACAATTGCTGAGTGGATGAAAAAAAAAAAAAAATCACAGGTCTGAACAGATATTTGACAGATATTTAGTCTTTCCAAAACACTGAAACATTCGTGGGTTCCAAATAAGACTTTCCTTTAAGGAAATTAAAACATAAAACTCTATTACTGTTAAGGTTGGATAGAGACTAACAAAAGCTTGGAATATAGATATTTATATATATAAATTTTGTTAAAGATATTAAACCATAAAACAGAGTTCTCAGGGACTTTGATAATGTAGATCACCTTTAAGTAAAAAGATTTTGTGGAAGGCCTTTATTGCTCTTCACAACTGCCACCTTCCCGCTCTGTTATCTGCCCATAATAATTTTGTTGGAAGTACAACTATTCTTTAGCTTAAACAGCAATATCAGAAAAGGTTTTAGCTCTTGTAATATTAAACAGAGACATGATTGAAGAGGACGAGAGATCAGCACCATGTATGGAGGGCAAAATAATCTTCCTGGCTTTGTGTTGTTCTACAGTAAGCTAGAAGCTATTGTCATCTTCCATGAAAACGTATTCAAACATGTACAGAGTCAAACAAATACAGCAAGGCAGCTTGAAAAGCAGAATAGTTTAACTAGCTGACAACTCTGTAATTTGTTAACATTTCCAATACAAAACTTTTGTTGCACATTCAAACTTTATTCATTTTTCAAAAGAATTAAATTATAACAACAATATCACTTCCAAAAGCTTCTTTAGGAAGTAAATATGGTCAAAGGGATGACCTGAAGTAGAGACTGTACATAAATAGCAGAAAAAATACTTAAAATGGTAAAAGCTGAATTCTTGCCAACTTGCCATGAGTCCAGGGAGTAGGCAGGTAAGGAATAATGAGATAAAGTTTTCCTTTCTGCTTCCCAGAGTGCTTGCGTGTGTGTATTTGTGCACCTGTCCTTCCTCAAGGACAGCTCAGAATTCATGTTTAATGCTTACAGAAAGCTAAACCTCTCCCCTCATGCAAGTGCATCCATATTCTTTTGAGTGGGGAAGTGAAATGCTCTTAATAGTTTGGTTATAATGAAGCTTTGGGAGTGGGAAGGGAGAAGGAACATGACTAAAATCCAAGTGGTTGCTCAGTTGCCTGAGAATAAACTAAAGTTTAACCCAATTGGCTTTTTTTTTTTTTTTTTTTGGATGCCACTAAATGCAGCCTTCACTCTACCTGCTCCACAGAAGATACCTTATTTTCCCATTTTGGACCTCATACCAAAGCATACATTTCATTACAGCACACATCTGAAAACACAGTGGTAAATGCTAGTCCTGCAATGGACTTTGAAGTACAGGTGTGTTCTTGCTTGATAAAGACATATTCCTTTTCGACAGTAGACATTTAGTAAGAAATATGTGTGATACTCTGCTGCCTGAATCGGATGTGTCACGCTTCTGCTAATACACAACATCATAGAAGCCAGAGACAAAACACTTGCAAAACATCACTACCTTTCCACAGACTCGCCACCGCTATTAATTAGCTGCCTGTTAATGAGTGCAGCATGTTCTCTAAAGTCCAAATCTGATTATTTGGATGGAGTTCAACAATAATCCCAACATACTGATAAACTTTGAAAAACTACCAAAATTTGCAGTCTTTATGGGACAGTATAATCAGTAAAGATATCTGGTGGTATTTCCACATGTATATGACTTCTATACAATTCATGGTCCAGCATGACTAATGATTGCAATTCCTCTAAGGTCACAGAGTAGATCTATCTCATCACTCTTTTTCAATGGAAGTTGTTGCAACACAGAGCAAGAGCTCATTTAACCCAGAGAGCTAAATTTTGGGAATAGATACAGCATTGAATCTGCTCTTAGTTTTGGTTCCATGGGAGATGAAGAACTGAAAAATTCACATTCGCTCAGAATGTCATGGGTTGAGCTATTTCTCCTAGATTTCCATGTAGCAGAGAATGCTTGTTGCCTGATAGTCTTGCACAATATTTAATACTTGGCACTTAAGTCTCGGAATAGTTAATTACATTTTGTCATCTTCAAGTTTGACCTAGAATCCTGCTAAAGGCAGAAGAGACTCACCCCGTGGCTGAGAGGGACCTTCTGAGGTGCAGGAGCGGAAGACCCACCATCTTCCAGCTAAGCATTCCCCTCCTCACAGAGAGTACCAGGATACTTCTGGTGTACCTACCAAAAACTGCTGTACATAAGCACATTTTGACAACCACATTCGAGCCAGATTCCCAGCCCCTCCCAAGGAGTTTACAGGACTGCGATGTGAACTCTCAAATGTGTTACTATTTTTGTGCAAATATAGGTGTACAGCCATTCATGTATGACAAGTCACTGGAGTAAACAAGCATGTACAGGTCTTGTGAACATGGATTAAAACTAATTCTTATTAAGGGAAAAGGGGTTTTACCTCACTTGCCCTTCTTCAGTCTTATAAGACAACAGCTAGAGTAAATCCACACAACAATAGAATCAGATTTCTCATCACAAACTAATGTTTCCATTCTCAGCACATCAGATGAGGAAAAATGTTCCCTCTCTCATTTTTGGCCTCTGTCCAAGTTCCATGTGGGTCTAATACTGCAATCTTCATTCAAACAAGAAGAGATTTATCAAAGTGAGGATCAGGACTTTTGTCTATAAAATCAGCTGGTTCCTGTTAGAAGATTCATTCAATCATGATGACATTCGTGATATCTCCACCAAAATCAGCAGAACTCATTCCTTTTGCTTTGCAATATTCATCTCATTGTAGCTTATCAAAGTCTTTCTGTTACTCAGACCAGTGACTGTAAAGAATTATCAGAAAAAAAAATGCTGGAACTGCTTAAGACTACTGATTTCATGAGGGGGATGGGAGGAGTGCATAGAAATCCTCTTCCAAATTAATAGCATTTGAATCCTGAAACAAATGTAACACAATAAAATTATCTTCAGTATTACAATAAATTTAATGAGCCTTAGAGTAATTCAGTCACAATAATACAACACGGAATCATGCAAATAACGCTAATAGTAACAGACAAATTCTAAGAAAAATTATTGCATCTATCTGATAACAATAATGATAAGAAGATGAGAAATTAAATCAGAAAAAAAATTTTCCATGGAAATCTTGCTATCCAGGCTTTTTATAATTTAAAATATATTAAAAATAAAAATAGGAAGAAAATGTTAATTATCCTACCATACTATTCATATTTTGATTTTTTTTTCCTGTTTCGTATCTTCTATCTCTGTTTTCAATACTCAGGCAAAGCTTCCTGGGAATATGCTTCATGGTTAGCTTCCTATTTATAATTTGTCTTCTGTTATTTGGTCCAAGAAGTTCAGAAAAGACAGTAAAAGAAAAATAATGGGTCAATGAAGGAAAAAGAAAAAATTATCTAGCTTTAGTCCCATTTTCTGTAATATTATAGATACTCTTCATTTGTGAAAAATGGGAAATAGTACATGATAGTTCCTATATGTTATGAAAGCCTGAATCTACCAGTCCGCATTCAAAAAATGCTAGCAACATTTTTAAAAGGACTGCTGCCAAAGAACAAATAATATCTACACTTCAAGAAACAAAATTTGTGTCCTAAAACTTACTTCAAGAAAAAGGAGAACGTTACTCCCAATCTTTATGAGTTTCTGAAGACACATTTAATCTATGAGCTAATTGATTTATTTTGGCAGGAGAGCTGTCCTTTTTCTCTTTTTTGCCTTTTTTTTTTCCCCTTGTGAAACAGACAGGCTATCACAACAGCTTTTTAAAATGTGAAGATCTGCATAATAAATTTCTTCAAGAGTAGCTGGGACACAGATGTTTCTTATAATTATTAGTTATAGCTTAAGATAAAACAATGATGGCAAATTAGAAGTCTGAGTTTTATCCTGCGTACCTATTGAATCTCTTTTCTATTGGTGATCTTATTCAGAAGTATGCATCAAACATATTACTGCAAAGCATGCATTATATATACCAGAAGTATGTAGCCAGGTGGTTGCATGGCATATAACTAATGCAAACATTTGCAGTCTTCCTCTGTGGGGTAAGAATTTACGTCTGTAGAGTATTCAACCAGTTAATATTCCAAAGTTGATCTGAGTAAGGACGTTTCTTTTTTTTCCCAGCAAATTCGTAAACCTTTTGCTGTGGATGTTTTCCTATAATGCCTAACAGAAACACATTGCTCAGAATAGGACAGCACTTGCTTGCTGTTGACCAGCACAATTGGCCATGTTAGACCTTGACCTTTGAAAACAGGTCTTCAGCGTTAACTGCCTTGTGACTTGGGGATCTCTATCAGTGATTAAGACCTGGCTCTTTCAATAATTTCACACACACAGAGGACAAATTTTTTGCTGCCCTGAACAGTTTCAGAGGCTTGAAAAAGTCATTTTCTCCTCAGCCAGCCAGCAGTGGCTGGTGCAAGCTCCTCACCGAAGGCAGAAGGACATCTCCCAGCTGTGAAAAAAGGCATGCAGCCTTTGCTTCCCATCCAGGCTGTGTTGTTAACTACTGCCCACAAATAAGTCACATTTTCTCCATTTTTGCCATGTCAAAGCTCTGTATCTGTTTCTGGGGTTTTTTGGGTTTTTCCTCATTTTCTTCCAAACCCATTGCTTTTTCCCCACAGAACTTTATTAAGCCATCAGGTTTCCCACCTCTTGTGATGTAAAGTTAACCTTGGGGTCCACTCTTCCAGCTAAGCCTGGTGGTCAGCACAGGAAAGCTAAGCATGCAAATTTTCCAGTATCCTCAGACCTTGCCTGTAGAGATGCCTGCAAAGCCTCTCTGGGCAGCTTGGTGGTGACTGCTGCAGGAAAAAAAAGACAAGTTCAGCACGGTTGGTTCTTGTTTAATCCTTACACACCAGGAGCGCAGGGTCCAGTCAGCATGAGCCAGGGAAACCTAGATGATCGAAGCAAGACTACGCCAGGTTATATCACCTGAGGATCTGGCCTCTGGTCTCAGGAGTCTCTCTTGAAGTTCACCAGGAGATTTTCAGCCAAAAAGCTTCACTTTCCTTCTCCAATAGCGGTTGCTGTTTCCAGTGCTGAGAGCAGAGTTCTCATAAAACATGTTTTCCTGTTATTATTATGGGACAGTAACACTAATATTACGGATAAGCGATGGGAATAAGATCCCATCACGTTGTACACTGAACAAACATAATTATGGGTTTTAGCCAAGATGTTGGTCCTGCCACAGCAGCAATTACTGCCATGTGCCCACAGAGGAGCTGGAGGTACTGAGTGGGAGGAGACTCCCACAGCTGCCAGGTAGGTGCACACCAGCCATGTCTATCTTCAAATAATCAATCTTCCATGTTGTGAGGTTGGGTCTTCACCCTCCATTTCACAACCTAAAGAAACCTGCTGGAAAGAAAACTTAGAGGATGCAACACAAGACAGAGTATGATAGGAAGGTTGTGATGACCTTCCCAAAATGAATAAAATAATAACTGATCTGTGCACTTCCACAGGCTTAATCAAATTGCGTTTCAAGAAAAATAGTCCAGTCAGGAGATTTTAAAGGCTTAGGGCAACCAATAACCAGCTTATGGTCCTTCCTGGGGTGCCGAGATTGCCCTTTCACATCCAAAAGGGAGCGAGACAGTACTTGTTCCCAGTTTCTGGCTCTTGGATGTGCCTTTAAAAATGGTATAGTGCCCTCCGAGAGGGTGACAGTGGAGAGGTCATCAAACAGAGCCTGCCTAAAGGAAGCTTTCCATGGCCAAATACATGATCTACTGGAGAGGCATGGGAGTCCACAGTTTGTGTCAAGAATTTGAAAAAAAAAGGTATTTCATTAGCTTTAACATATTTAGTTAAATATTTAACTATGTTAGCATAAGAAAACTCTAGTTATTGTGCCAGTCGGATTACTGGAAAAGTAATTATTGATTGATAACATGCTGTTGATCAGTACTCTTTAAACACTACATGTTAACCTATGTAACATCCCTCATGCAAAATTTCAATCCTGGGATACCTGTAGGCTGTCCCCACACTTTGGCATTTTGCAAGGTGCTCTACAGGCGCATAGTGTTTTTGCAGACTCTGGTTCAAAGACTTTAAAAATTATGTTCATGGTTTCTGGACTGGATTCTCTGTTAGTTTAGATTGGCAACCCAGCATTGACTTCAGTGGAAGTCTGGTAATTTACACCAACTGCGAATTTGGATCCTTATTTCTTCTTCTTTTTATTTCTGAGGACAGATTGGTTTATTTTAAAAGCTGGCTGCTGACTAGAAATGTGTGAAATAACTTTTTTCCTGCATAAATATTTTTAAACAGTATTTTCAAGGATTTTGCAATGAGTTACATGAAACTGGCAAAGCTCTGGTACCCCCTTCATCTTGCGCAAACAGAATTATGTAAAGAACAGGCCTTTGGGACATGAGCATGTTCAAGCAAAAAGAACATTAAAATCCAATTTTTTTGCCAAAGACCCTCAACCTTTCCCCATCCTGGCCCCTGGAGTGACATTCCACCATCCAGAGATGTTACCTGATTTATCCTGACCACCCCCATTAGATTTTTTTTATACCCCAGATAGGACCAACAGGCCAATTTACTGCTGTCTTTGCCATCATTGAAACAAATAATTAATCTCACGCTGTGAGTCCCTCAGTCCATAAAGCTTACTCGAAATTCAATTAAATTTCTAAGTGTAGGCACAAGGCCATCTAAAAGGTTTTTTTCCCTTGAATTTAATAGGTTTTGGCCTAGAAAGCCAGTCCTCTGGCCTAGTACTTTTTCCCACATACGGGAGGCGCTTTCTCTTCTTTTTCAGAATTACCTCAAGATCTTCTTAGCAGTAAGCACTCACGTAGATGTTGTGCTGATCCAGCCATCATCATTTTACGCTGCCATCTGTTGCCTGGTCACACAGGCCAATGGAGAACTCAGCAACATCCCCTCAGAAGTCCTCCTTCAGACAGTCCCGCCACAAATTCCTGTGGGTCCAGCTTCTCTACTGCCCACTGTGGTGCCAGCATCACCTGCTGGACACAACGGACAGAGATGGGTCCCTCAATGGCCCTTCACATGCAAGAACACTACTGAGAGAGCTCAGCAAGATACAACCAGCCCCAACAGAAGCCACACCCAACAGGAAGCCCTTCCAACTAATCGGCTCCTGGTTAATATAATCCTGGCCTTGCCCACCACCCCAACCATGATCCCTAGGTGAGGGCAGAGCCACAAAGACACAGGTGGGCCAGACTCTGCCTCTGGAACATGAAGCCAACAAGAGAAAGAAAACATTCTGCTAGGTTGTGACTCATTGACAGGCCAACTCCAACTTGGGGCTCACAACTCAGGCCCTAGAATTTCAGTAGCCATACACTTCCCCAAAATATTTTAAAGCAATGAAGCCGCTGAGCATTTCTAAACATAGACACAGATATTTATGACCATACTGTAAATGGTTTCTGCATCCCTTTGGGCATTGTCTAAGGACAAAGCTTATAGCCAAGAAATGGAAGTTTAAAACCTTGAAATGAAAATCAGGGTTTGGCATGTGGTCCTCAAAGGAGGGCTGCATCCCTGCTAAGGCTGCAGGAATGCTTTGCCTTCTCCAGTGTTGCCTCTCTCTCAGCTCTCTACACATGCCTCAGCATCCTCTCTCCCCTCCAAGGTTTTCGTTCTTTCCTTCTCACTAGTGTTTTGGGAAAGCTGGTCCTACTCAGTGCAATATCCAGTCTCTCTTATGCTGATGAAGCAATTTGCTTCCTCGGCTGTAACCGCTCTTATTGCAGACTCCCAGTTGGTTGCACACTGGTGTTGCCAAAGTAAAAACATAACAATTTGGGCAATAGCAAGACACAGACACCACCAGACACCTACATCTAAGCAGAATGTCTTTGATCTTTCATCCGTCCTTTAAGCTTGAGCTCCCTTTGCTTCTTCCTCTCCAAAGACTGTGGTGGGCACAGTGTGCAAGGCTGCGTGCAGGTGAATGAGAGCTGGCCAGTCTGCTCCAGTCCCAGCCCCAACACAAAGAGCTATCACAGCCCTTTAGGCATTAGGGTTTTGATGGCTCCTCCTGGTCTTTGCTTCATTTGAGGACCTGTGTGGGCACACCCCTCCATCTGACACCAATGAATGCTGCTGCCTGACCCATTCCACCCACCCCACATCTGCCCCTGCTACTCAGCCACATCTCACTTAGTGGTCCCTGTCTCAAGGGGTTGTTTCACTTGACTGCACACTGGTTCCTCACCCACGCAAATACATCTGCTTTTTCAGGGATTTCCACAGCTCTCTGTCCACCCTCCGGCTCCCAGTTCCCAGCCTGGCAGCAGGGTCTCGCCAGGAAGAAGGGTGCAGAGAGCCTGGGAATGTGCATCCACCTGAGCTGCTCCCTTCTCCTGGAGGTGGAGGGCACAGCACAAGGGGCCAGGCAACGATGGCTTCCTCCTGAAAGCAGAGTTGAAATTTATAAGAGGGCTGGATTTCTGCCTTTAGATCTTTCCTGGCTCTGCTCCCAAGAAAATCATGTCAGTGAGAAGAGCTGGCAGCACTGCTGGCTCCCCTCGGCTCCCCAGCCCTGGATGACCTGCTCAGTGCTCGGCCCTCAAGCTTCTGAATCGTGGCTGAGCTGCACACAGAGTTGGCCATCGCTCCAAGCCTTTGCTCTACCCCTCCGTGAGCCACTTCTATGAATCACAGGTGTTGTGCGTTTCCCTCGAAGGACTGAAAGGAGTTTTCAAGAGCTCCAAAATCACTCAAAGTTAATGGGAGCTGGGAGCCCAAAGTGCCCCTGAGGAGCTGCGCTGCCCCAGCACCACTCAAGCCCTGATGTGCACTGGAACTGGGATTCCTGAGTCACAGGATGCTTTTAAAAATGTTTCACTCTCTCACACAAGTAGGAGCCAAGAGCTTGCAAGTTCTGCTCTTGCTTCTGCAATTAAACTGTTCTGAGGCTTTTAGGCAAGTCACAATCCTACCAAGCCTCTTTCACCAACTCTAAAAGGAGATAACAATATTTAACATCCTTCCAAATGAAATGTTAATAAGACTTCAGCAGCTTACATCTGCACAGGGTCTTGAAGATACAAGGCACTTGGAGAACATTATGTGTTATTGTTGCTAATTGTGAATATCCTTCACTTTCGTTTGTTGTCAATTATTATTAAACGTGAGAATTTGTGATCCAATGTAATATTACTCTGAAAAGATTTAGTATCTTTCACAGCCTGTAAATAACTTGGTTGTATTTGTCTGATGCAGAGATGGTAATAGGAAACAGATTTCAAAAGCGGTGCAAAAAGGAATGTGTGGTTATTCTGACAATATAGTTTTCTTAAATTTAAACCTGATAAATCAGCTTTAGGCTCATATTTTCTCAGAGGAGAATATTTTTAAGTGAGGCAATGTAAAGGAATTTCTTAATGGGAAAATAAACATTAGCATTATGTTTCTACCCCTCCGTTCATTCTAATGAATAAACAGACATGTTGGGGCTTTAAATGCCATTTGGCAAGTCAGTTTAGGGAATTTGTCCACAAATGGCAGAAGGAATCTGATTAATGTCTTCCCACTACCAACGTTTTGACCCCAACAAGTAAAAAGTGGCCCATGTGTTGCAAAGGTAGACACATTGGTGCACAGAGAGCATCATGACATATCAACTGCTTACCAAAAACGTTTGTCTGCAGTACCATGAAATACTTATGTAAAGCCACCTAAAATGTAGCTAATGAAAGTTAACTGAGCTGTAGTAAAGATACTAGATCAACTGACCCCTTCATATGGGAAGTTACTCAGGCACAGGAAAGCTCTGCTCTGCTTCCTTCATCTTGTTCCTTTTTTTTTTTTACCTCAGGAACCACAGGACACTAGACACATCCACTCAGGCTCTGCATGTCCAGAATTAATATTGTTTTTTCCTCCCCCATCCTGCTCATTCCTATTGATTCACACTGACATGAGCTTCAGTCTAGGGCTAGCCCTAAAAATCAACCTTACTGTAAAGGGTGGAGTAGCTCTTGGCTGTAGTGCCATAAAGAAGTCAGTTTAGAAAATGCAGAAATTTTGCCAGGGATATGGGATTGCTGCTTTGGGGTTTCCTCTTAGAGATTTCCATCCCCAGTTGACTGAGTCTCCATGCCCTAACACCAAAGGGTCCCCAACCCTTGTGGGTCATGGTGCACCAGCTGAAGGATTGTTGATGTTGCTATTCTTCTGCTTTTCATAGGAGCAAGCAAGCACATGAGTATGGGTCACTGATGCAAAGCAGACAATTTGTCTGCAGAAAACAAAGTCTGGACTCTTTCTTCCATGACTGAGGTTTCTTTTATGCTCTCAAGACTTGTAAAGCCACTGTGTAGCTCCAGGTGTATGTATGGTTTTGTGTGTTTTTAGTGTAGCTTCTTGGATCCTTTAAATTAAAATCCGTAATATTTTTCTAATGTACTAGCAGTTTTGGAAGGGTCAACTCTAATGAGTTTTACTATAGTTGGTAGCAGGTCTCAGCTGGATCTTTAATGGAATCTTGACTTCCATGGAGCTGAGCAGATAGGAATTTTGCAAAAGAACAGAAAGAAGTGAAAACGCTAGTCTTTTCCATATTTCTAAGCAGTCAGTCAGTTATTTTTGAATCTATTGCAGATGTATCCCATTAACTGTCAAGTTACTTAGTAAACCCACCAAATTACTGCACACTCACTCAATAAAAGTGCTAGATATATAAAAGAGCAAGGAAGTTCTCAAGGTTTTTCTTAAACCTCACCAGAAAAAAAAGAATTGTTTGTTCTTTCTTTTTTTTTTTTAAACAAGGAGTACAGCCAGGGAAAATGAATGTTAAAAAACAAGCAGCACAAAATGAGGGCTTACATTTCCAAACCTCGACATACCACATGTGCCTATAAAATACAGGAAATGGGTACAAATGTGAAGCTGCACACAGGATTAGAGGCACATGAACACATTTAAAGCAGGTGGAAATAATGTCAGCTGGAGCTGTAATGTTAGGTTTGTACCAGGGGGCAAAGAGTAGATGGGGCTACACTGCTATTAAAGTACTCTTGATACGTTTTGCTGAAAATAAATCATAAACACAAACAATTTCTGGCATCCTTAAACAAATGTACTGCTGTTAGTTGCCTCTCTCCCCATTGCTTTTTAAAAAGGAAAGCCTCCAGGCCTTCAGCTCAACTGCAAAGCCTCCCAAATCCAGAGAGCTACTTTGTCAACAAAAGGAGCCTTGGGAAACATCACTAAAGTGCCTTTTTTTGTCAGATGGCATTACAATATCGTGCAAGGCCAACACATGACATCAAGCTATGGGGAAATCTAAGTTATCCTCGAATAAGTGTGTCATGCCTTGAAACAATGACGGGTTGCTCACAGGACAAGTAATAAGATGGCCTCTACTGCCCCCACAGACTCATCCCTGCAAGATCAGGACGGGCGGGGATAATCCTCCGCAAAAACATCTCTGTCTTCCCCTACTAACTCCCAGTTAGGACACCTTGGGGTATGCTATACCAGAAAGAGCCTGGCAGGATCCATGTAAGGTCTACAGAGTAAACAAACATTCAATCTCTTTTTGGATAATCCTACCAGCGGTAAGGGTAAAAGTAACTTGTCATTAGCTATGCCCAAAGCTACAATCTCCTCTCTGAAGATCCTGGGGGCAGCTGGAGCTGGCAGAGCCTGGAAGCTGGGGGAAAGGGCTCAAAGCTGGCACAGAGGCACAGCACAGGATGGTCCCGACCCTGTCTGCATCCTCTGGGATATGAGTCGCTCTGTGTGCACAGTTGGTGAAGTTTACTGCATCCTGTGCCTCTCCTGCCAAACCCTTGCTCACAGTGAGGATCCAAATCAAAGGATCTCCTGCCTCTATAGCCCTGCCTCCTCATAGCAGCTTAGGTTACACATTTTCCATGGACTAGTGGAGCACCCCTATCCTACAGCTTAAAAGCAAAAACTGAAGAATTGCCTGGGTCCAAATAAATTTGTGTTTCCAAGAGAGACAAAATGTGAATGATTTCAGAGTCTGGAATCCCTTCAATCGACGCCTTCCAAAAGCAACCCTAGCCCTGTGTCCAAAATCTACTGAGGGAGAGAAAACAAGCAAACCTTTCCCACTTCTGAAGATATGGCATACTTGCTTCAGTGCCCATTAAAAAAGAGATAGTAAGTTTTCCTCCTCTTTGCCAGGTTAAACTACAGATATTCCTTCCCGTTCTCTTGTACTGTCTTCCAGAGCACAAATAAAGCACCATCTGGCCCTTCATTAACTCTATTTGATTTCCTTTGATCTCATGTAAACGATGAGAAAAAGATCTAAGACTCCCTTCTCCTCTTTAGACATGTGCATAACTCACATCAGTGTCAATGGGAGTTAAACATGCCTATGGAGAGGAAGAAATAGAAACCACTATGTGTTTCACTGTAGCATCTTTGCATTTGCAAAATGGACATAAAACGGTCCAAAACCTAATTCCCAGATCACATTCCTTCAAGTCTGAAAGTGGACCTTAGAGAGGATGTAGAAATACCAGGATACTGTGACAGGACACAATAGGGTAGTTGATGTTCTTATTCATAGAGCAAACTATCTCAGTTGTCATGAATTCAAGGGTCTACAACTCAAAGGAAGAAAAAAAGAAGAAAATTTAAAATGCATTTTGAAGTTTTCCACAATTTACTTTATCTTCTCGTTATATACAAGACAAATATTGCTGTAAGCTAAAGCCTGAGGTCACGGAGCCTTCCAAAGCCCCTCTTTTATTTGCCACCCTCCCCTTCCTAAACAGCACCATTATTACCCAGCTGAAGGCAGCAAGTTCAGCATTATCTTCTCTCACAGCTGGTCAAGTTTGTAGTGGCAAAAGATGCTCTCTCTGTTTTGCATAGGCCAAAAAAGCAATGGGTCTGGAGAGCCAACAGTTGCCAGTTATCATCCTGCACCTCCTAAGGCACGTGAGGAAGTTAGTGCCTATGTAACATTACTGGTGGTGAAGGCCAGGTGTACATGTATGCCCAGGAGAACTGCAGCCACCCAGGAACCCATGGGCAGGCAGCTGGGCAGGGACGTTGTGTATCCCCTCACCTCCCTTGGAGTGGGGTACTTGAGCAGATCCTGAGGCCTTCACCATGTCCTGCACCACATCCTGGCACTGAGGTTCCTGTTTTGGCCCTGCGGCCAGGGGTTTTCGCAGTTCCTGTCCCACCTCTCAGCATCCCCTGCTACCCCTTTAGTGAGGCTTTTAATGGACCAAGTGATGGATTTAGCAGCGTATGAGTGCGGCAAGAGATGTCAAGCCTGCCCAAGAGCTCACCAGTCTAAATACGTGGCCCCTTCTGCCCAGCTGAAGTCCTATATACCTGTGTGTTTGTACATTTGTGTATATACATCTTCACACATATAATAAGGTCTGTTTCTGCAGATCATCCCGTCCAGGTGTTCGCAACTTGAGCACCGGCGGTACAGCCTGGGTACTGTGGCAGGACACGCCGGGCGCTTTCCTGCCGGACCAGGACGAGCGAAAACCGCAGGAGAGGGACCGGGGAGAGCGCGGGCCCCCGCCCCGAGCACCGGGGCTCCGCGGGCGCGCTGCCGGGCGCAGCCCCCGCTCGCCGAGCTTTGAGTGGCTTCGCGGCACCGCTTGCGGGCGGCTTGTCCCGCCGCCATCCGCGGGTGCGCAGCGCGGCGCAGGGGAGTGGCGCGGATCGGCGGAGCCCCGGCCGCGGGGAGCCGCGGGGAGCCGCAGGGAGCGGCGGCCGGGAGCCCGGCCCTCCCCCGACGGTCCATTTCGTTTCCCTGGCGTTTAATGCGGGCTCTGATCTAGTGCAATAATCAATAACCATCCTTCAGCCTTTGAACACCAGGGGGCTGAGAGGACTTTTCAAGACAAATTCCTCGGGCGATGATGTATACTTCACACTTACTGTGCACTTTCCACTGAGAAAAGAGAGAGAAAGAGAAAGAAAGAAGAGAAAGGGAGGGGGGAAAGAGGGGAGGGAAAACAAACAAACGAACGAACAAATGAAAGAATGGCATTTATCTACAGAAATCAACAAGTGAAAGAATCCTGACTGCAAAGTGTTCCTATGCTTAACGGGAAGACTTCAATCGACATCCATGTGTGTGCGTGTATGCACATTTATACACAAACATCGATTTATATTATTATGTGTGTGGGTATGTATATGCACACACGCATTTGTTTGTTTTTCAAAAGGCGCCAAGGGGCTTTACACACGCAAACGTTAAAAGGAGAGTGACTTTCAAGCCCCTCTTTGCGACACGTAGCTGGAGTCTCCGCAAGCGCCTCGCCCTCGCCCCGCTCCCCGGGGAATTACAAGCAGAGAGCTCGCACGGTTTTTAATAACTGTCTCCCTTTCAGCACATCGAAAAAGCCATATATTAAAAAGATATATTTTGTACGCAACACTTGATAGGGAGCTCGGGGGAAATGATCTCCTGGACGTTAGTCTGAAAGTATTTTGGTCTGGTTGATTGCGGAGGAATTTAATTTCGACCAGCCAAACGCCTTCTTTCAGGTGACAGGGGGAGTCGCGCCGTGCTCAGGGCTCGGCCGGCACCCGCGCTGCAGCGGGCGAGCCCGGCGGCAGTGTGGGGAGCCGGCACCCGTGGGCTGCGAGGCAGAGAAGCCTGTTTGATGCCTTCTTCAAAAATCGCTGCCCAGATGAAGCTCAGCTTTCTCCTCGATAACTGCCTTTTTACCCCCAAAGCCTACCCGCCTGCCTCTTTCTCCGACGGCTCCTGCCAAATCTGCCGGCGGCGTGTCCCCGCCGGGCGTCGGGGCACGACGGCCCCGTTGCCAAGCGAAGTTCCCCCAGGAGCGGGCAAGCGGAGCCGAGGGAGAGCGGCCGCGGGCCGTGTTGGTGCCCCGACACGGGTGGGGGACGGCGGGAAGCCCCGGCGGCATCCCGGGATGCGCGGCGCCCCATCGCTGTCCCCCGGCGTGGGCCGCGCCAGCCCGCGGCTCGCCTGGGTTTCGGAGGTGTTTGCGGGGAAAAACTAAGTGGAAAATGAGTGCCCGCATCCCCAGGTGCGTGAGTTTGCGAACGAGGGACGCCGAAAATCCTGGCGTGAGGCTCCAGGGCGAAGCTTTCGGTCTCTCAGCCCCGCGCTCGGGTGCCGGGGTTTGACCAGCGGGCGAAGGTGCGTTTCAGGCAGCGAGACATTTCAGTTCCCCTCGCATATAAACACAGGAACGGCCTTTCAAGGCATTCAGACAACTTTGTAAAACACCATCTACTCACACGTTCACACCGAGAAGAGCAGTAAAAGGGTAGGAGTGCAGGGTCTGGATTTTATATTTTGCTGTCCTCTGGGGTCTGATTTTAGACGGAAGGAATTGTTTTTTTATTTTAGGGGTTGATTTTTTTTTCTTTTCTTTTTCTATGTGGGGAAAGATTAACCTTTCGAGCCGAGAAATACAGGTGCTCCCAGGAATTTCTCACCCCGCAACACACACATCGGAGAGAGAAGCGCAGAGCCTCGTTCTGCGGGACAGCGAAAGGGAGATTACAACGTTGAAAGCTAAAACAAAGGGCTCTCGTATTTCCCACTGAGCAGTGCCGGGCTGCCTATGGCAGGGGAAAAGCCAAGTCCTTAGCCAGTGAGAGAAGCAGGAAGAAAGCCAGTTTCAGGCGGAGAGGCAGGGACTTAGGTTCAGAAATCGATCTGCGCTTGGAACAGGAAAAATTGACTCTTTCCTTCACATCTGTCCGAATATTTCGGTTTATTTATAGCTGATGGGGCAATATCATCTTTTCCTTCCCCTCCCTGGAAACGGGAAAAGCATTGGTCGCTCTCTCCTACGGGACAAGCTTTCCTGCCGCTGAGAACAAGGGCTGCAGGCGAGCCCCGGCGGCGGCCGGTCGGGACCGGGGGCGGCGCGGCCGCACCTCCCGCCCCGCCAGCCCCGCCGCCGGCCCGGCACGACCGCCGCTGCCTGCCCAGCAAAGCCGTGGACCGGCCTCCCTGCACATCAGGGTCGTGTTCTGAGGGAGATCTGAGAGGCGTGGAAGCGGAGGCCCGATCCTGCAGTCAGACTCGCGTAACGTTCAGAGGAAGTCTTAACTAAGCAGAGACTGTAAGGTCCGGTTCCAAAGCAGCCCACTGGGTTGTTTTGTGGCCATAAAGTCCTTACATAAAAAAAAAAGGATAGAAAAAAAAAACAAGAAAAAGAAAGAATAGTGTTTTTTTTAAATAAAAGAAACCTTATTTGACATGGCTGAGTTATAAAACAATCGAAAAAGCTAAACCTCTCCCACTCGGGCGCTCCAAGAAGAGAGTTAGCAATTAGCTGCAAAATCCCCCTGTGAGTTAATGACCTAATTTGTGAGGTATAAATTTACTAACTGACTTTGCTTGCTTCTTTTATTTTTTTTTCTTTCTTTTTCCCCAGACCTCCATGGAAATGTCTTTATTGGTTTGTTTGTAATATACCAAAACTATGACTGTGACACTTTGCTGCGCAATACTCGAAGAAGGGAAAATACTCGCTCGGGTACCCTTGGCTTTGTAAATAACTGCTTTGCCAATAGATGGCATAGTGTCCTTTCCATTGTGAGGAAGCCCCGCTTCCCCGCTTATTTACCTTGCTTGTTTGTTTTGCTCGGAGCAATTTTTTTTTACACATAAACGTCTCTTTGCATTTCCTTCCTTGGAGTACAGAAAACATAGGTATATTTAAAAAGGTATATTGCAAAAATTAAAATTACAGATGTAATACATACTGTGAAACCTATAAAAATGCGTTTACAATGGTTACTTAAAAAAGAAATTTATAACTTTCATATGTACCTTACTCGTGCAATATGCAACTGCCATATGTTTCCTAGTTCCATAATTCAGTTTTTCCTGGACAGCTGGAGCAGGTAGTACTTCTTAAAGTACATTTCATGTAATATGAGAACTAGCCCTGACTAAAGACCGAGGGTTACCATAAAAAGACACAAGCCTTGCTTAAAAGTTGTTGTTTAACTACACATCATTTCTTACAATGGTATGATATAAATGTTCCCGTAGACCCACGTTATGATAAAACGGGGACATACCGTATCTTTTTTACTGCTGAAATCCCAGCCTCGCAAACATAAATATTTCCAATTAGTGACTCTACCCTAAACTCAAGTGATTTAAGGCTACCTAATTTAATTTCATTTAATTCCATACACGTTTTCATATTTTTCCTGAGACAATAGTGAAAATATGAGTTAAATTTATAGGAGAGCAATAAAAAAGCAAAGCCGGAGGTTTCTTCAACCCTCATTTAGCGTTTGCAAACGTTTATTTTGCGACTGGAGTAATGAAAAGGCTATTTTTTAAAATCGTTTTTCTGAAAAGAACAATATAACGTAAGTGGGAGCGTCGTATTAAAGACTGGAGATTTCCTTAAAAATTATCCATACTCCCGTCTACATAATTCCAAATTAAGGTAGTAATTTAAGTGCTATAAAACGCAATCACCAGAGCATTTATAATTTTAACACGGGGGCCTTTAAACTGTGTTTCCAATTCTTTAACGCAATTCCTCAGCGTTTTCATCCGGCTGGAAAGCTCTCGGCTGGCCACGCATTTATTTCCCTACGCTCATCTTATTTATACTCCGCAGCGGGGGGAGCGACGATTTTTTTTTCCCCCGCAGTTTTAACACGGGACGGAAGGGCTGCGGGGGCACCGCCCGGTAGCGCCGGCCGGGCCGAGGGGCTCGCTGGAGTGCGCGGGGAAAGGCCGGCAGCCGCCGCGCCGGGGCCCGGCGGAACGGGCGCCCCGTCGGCGGGCACGGCGGGCCGGCCCCGAGCCGCTCGCCTCCTCGGTGCGCGCAGCGCGCTGCGGAGCTGGAGCGGGAGGCGAACGTGCCGCGCTGCGCCGATAAACCCCGACTTTACTCCACTCGCGGCGCCTGTTCGAGGGCCGCCGTCGCGCCGCCCCGGCCGCGCTCCGGGCAGGTTGGGCTTGGCCTCAGAGCGACCGGCGACGGTGGCAGCGAGGCTCCGGGCCGCCCAGGTTAACTCTGGGTCACGGCAGGAGGCAATCGGCTCCGGGAGCGGTGAGGGCGCCGGGGCTCCCCTCGCCTCCCCGGCCCCCTTCCCATTTCTCGGCTCCTGCGCCAGGAGCGCCGAGCGGGATGCTGCACGCACCCCGGTCCTGGAGGCTGCGGCCCGGCCGGCTTCGCCGTTCCCGTGGCTCGGGAGCCGCCAGTCGAGTTCGAGCCCGGCCAGCCTCAGGTGCCGGAGAAGCCGGCCCCGCTCCCTACCGCCCCAGACCGGCCGCGGAGCTGAGCCCCTCGGACAGGCGCTCGGAGCTGCATGACCGGGACAGGCCCCGCAACGAGCACCGGGAGCTGAGCCCGGGGTCGCCGGGGGCTCCGCGGGCCTGGGCCTGGTGCGGGGTGAGCCGGGGCCGCCCGCGCTCCTCGCTGTGAGTCGCGCTCGTTACGCGCCCGCGGAAGGCGGCGCAGACAAGGGGAGAGAGGCTTCGGGCCGCTCTCAGCGGGAACCGAAGGAAAGCCCCGCCGCCGCCCCGGACGGCCGTTCCCGCCGGCTCCTCGGTGCCACCTCCGCCGCTGGGCTGGAGCCCGGTGGGGAGCGGCCAGAGCAGCCTGGCCGGAGGGTCGCCGGCAGAGAGGGACAGGCAGGCTGTAATACCCCGCCGTGGCCAGGGGGGCTGGCGGGGGGCTTTTCTGCCTCTTCTAAACGTAAGCCACGCTTACTCTTCTCTCAAGCGTGTTTTGAAGGTCATCTGCATCTCCAGGAGACTCGCTCCAGGCTTGCCCTGCACCCTCTTACAGGAAAGCTGGAAGCACTAATTCGCCCCCAAAACCCCCAGCCCTCCCGCTCAGCCGCAGCCGCGGAGAGCAAGGAAGAGAGACGGGGGCGAAGGTGAACTTGGGATGCACAGAAACAGGGTTTCCATGCCGTTTTCTCACCGGCGTCTATGATTTTTCTCCAGCTGCTAACGTGTGGCTGACCAGCCCCCGCCAGCTACCTGCTGTCAGTTTGACACGCCACGTCTCCTTAAGGGTGAAGCGATTAGGCTCACCGGGAGGAAAAAGCGGATAATGACCTAAATATGCTTTTCGTAGTGACCGCTCCTATGGTCCCCTGCTGGGAAGTTATAGAAAATCGTGTCTTGGAAGAGAAAAGGACGCTATGGATATTTTAGTCAGTGATGGCACCCGGCTTTAATGTTGGAAAAGATTTGCAGAAATCACACTGTGAAGGGCAAAACGTGGCCATAACCATCCTCGAAATATAAACGGAGATTTTCGAAGGGAGTGCAGGAAAATATCTTTCCAGTGGAAAACAGTTTAATTTTTTTTTCCCCCCCTGGAAGTCTAAATATATCATTCTCCTACATCAAATAAGTCGCGCCTCACCCAACTGCCTAAAAACCCAAACCGCATTTTAAAGTTCGGAAATAAAAGTAACTACAGAAAGGTGTTTTGAATATCAATCTATATATAAATATATATAATTCCATTAGCAGATCACTATATAGAGAGATTCTTCCCTCTTTCATCATCCCATAAAAAAATTAATCGGACAGACATATGGATCACAGGTTGTTCGATACATTTAAATCCACCTACTTATTTTAAAGAGGCAAGAAATGGAAACAACACGCCACATCGCAACCTACAGAAATCTGGCAAGGGAAAAAAAAAAAAAAATCAACACCAACAAGCGGCCACTCTCCCGGAAATAAAGAAACAACCCAGGCGGTTTGTCCATCCGCCCGTAGGACGGGCGGGCTGCGCGCACCCCGCGGAGCGACGCGGAGCAAGGGGTCAGGGTCTCCTCCGCGGGAAAGCGCGGCGCTTGGCTCTGGGGGGAGGGAAAGGAATAAAAACTGGGCAGGACCAGCAGCCCCGTGCCCAGAGGCTTCTCCGGGACCCCCGCGGCAGCCTGGCTGCCGCGGCTCCGTCCCCGCCCGCACGCCGAGGCCGCGCTCCGCCGGCGCTGCGCCGCTGAGAGGCCGGCGGCGGCGGCGGGGGGCTGCTCACTCCCCCCCTTCCCCCCCGGCAGGTCCCGGCGGCCGCTCGGGCCCGATCCGCTCTCCCCGTCCACGTCGCGCTCCGCCAGAAGCTCAGCCTCGGCCTAAAGCCCCCCCGCGCCACCGCTGCTCGCACGCCGAGCCCCGCCGCCGCGGAGCGCACCCTCCTCCTCCTCCTCCTCCTCCTCCTCCCGCGCTCCTCCGCGCCCCCCCCGGGCCGCTGCGGCGGGGGTCGGTACCTGCTCCCGCGGGGCCCGCCGGGGCCGTCGCACCGGTGGCGGTGGCGCGGGTGGCCCGGTGGCCGCGGGCGGCGGGAGCGCGGAGCGGGGCCGCGGGAGGTGCCGTCGGAGATGGGCGGGCGGGGAGGCTGCCGGAGAGTCCTCGGGCAGATAACATCCATTTCCTTCCTTCCTCTCCCTATCGATCTCATTCCCACCGCGATGGAGTTTAAACTCTTGCGAGATCCTCTAGCTTAGCACGTTTCGATCACTCTCGCACATCTGATTTCCTTCAGATTCAATCAGGGCTGGAATAGGCAGAGCAGACAGGCTTTAGACCACAGAACAGTTAATATGTCCCAGATTTAATGTAAAGATAAACTAACTCCACAGCACTGTTCGTCGGTGACAAGCATGAGGCATTTTCTGCTCTCCTGTCGATTCAGAGCGACAAGCCGCTGCAGGGGAATTATTTTCGCAGTGATGATTTTTTCTCGCAGAAACGGCCATCTCTTCCAATGTGGAGAGAGTTAGTGCTCCTGAGGCAGTTTCGGGGTTTGTGTTTTCTTTTTCTTTTCTTTTTTTTTTTTTTTTTTTAATCAATTATCTTTCTGTCACATACCTATGTTATCACGTCTGGAAAGCACTTCTACAGTTTTAACGCTGATAACCTTATTTGTAGGGATAATTTATCTCTAGGGTGTATTTACTAATCAGCCTCTTCCTCAGACTCTCTGACGAAGCAGCTACTGAAATAAGGGATACATTTGCATTTTAGGGATAGGTAAAATGCGATAGTGGAAACGATTACGTCTCCTAAATGGCAGCTATTTCCTTTCTAGATTACGATCAGAAATCTCAGCTGTGCCACTCGACGGCCCGAACAGGACCTCCGGGGCTGTAACGCAGACGAACCACACTACGATTTTCTCTGTTGCCCGAAGCAGCAAAGTGAGGCTGAGATCCTATTTCCCGACGCTGTGAAATTTGCCCCATTATCTTTTTTACAGAAAGGAGAGATTTCTATTCTCTTTCCTTCAATGGAGCGTGTCGCCCCATTTAGTTCTGCGAAAGAAAAGAGAAAACAAAAATCCCCGAAAAAGAGAGAGACGGAGAGAAAAAAAAACCCAACAACACCAAAAATCTCAATAGCTTTTTAATTTCCCTGGGTATGCAAAGAAAAGAGTATCTGGCTCCAAATCTTTAATAGCTCTACTCACTGGAGAGATACGAAAGGACTTTTCCCGTAACTATTCTATGCGCCCGAATATGATTGTTATTAAAGCTGCTGCGGCTGGACGCATCGATGTTTAACGAGGTCCGGTTTAACCCTCTTTTTATTGCAAGCTTCAGCGCCTCACGGGCTGGGTTTAAAGGGGGCTATGGATGCCGCGCTGAAGCCCCTCTGCAGCCAGCGTTTCAGTAACAAGGCGATGAATCTCCGAGTGCAACAGTTGAATAATACTAATAATTACTAACCCCTAACTGCAAGAAAGGGCACAAGGTCTTTTTTTTTTTTTTTTTTAAAGGTCTGAACCGTTTTCCCGAGCGAAACGCCGCGCCCCGAGAGGGCCCCCCTTCCCTGTGCGTTTCGGAGGGAGCTGGGGCTCCCGGCCAGCCCGGTCCCCGCAGCGGGAGACGTGAAAGGGCGGCGGGGGGGGGTGGTTCTCATTAGCCTTCATTGCGGGGTGCATCTACCGGGGCTTGCGGGGTTGCGTCGGCCGGAGCGCAGCG